>JAKSZP010017124.1:0-259605 GCA_022478985.1 Massospora cicadina
AGGGCATCCACTTTAGTTTGTAAGGTGTTAATATCCTCAACTATTAAATCTACCTGATCATGGGTGGCACAAAGGGCCAACTTGGTGGCAACGAGAGGGAATAACTGCCAAATTTCACTTTTGAGCTCAGTAGTTGCATCTCAAAGTTTGATTAGTGTTATTTAAGGGCAAGGGTTCATTGCTCCAACCCATGCATCATCATGGGTAATTTAGTCAAGAGTTTAAGATATTCTTGATCTAAAGAGATTGGATATCAAATTGGTACTGTTCATTTTATTTTTCACTGTGAACTTGGGGTGTACCTGGCAGGGAGCACCAGTTTTGTTGGGACCATGGGTATAATACTTTTTTTAGTACTAGATGGTCCCAAATGGGTATAATACTTCGTATCTCTCAATAATTTGAGGCCAGGGGACCTAAACTTTCAGGGTGTTGTATTGCCAGTTTTTTCTTATGATCGAGAAGACTTTTTCCAGATACTTTATCTGGAGAGGAAATTTTTTAAAAAATATTTACCAATTTTAACTTAAAATAGGTGAAAAGAGAGTAGTCTTTATTTTAGTCAAAGCCTCGTTATGGGGGAGTTTTGTTCAGTAAATCTTCAAGCTAAGATCTAGACCCATAACAAATCAGGGATTCAAGGGTAGGTTAGTCATTTTGGTCCAATAGGATTCACTTGCCTCATAGATCAGGTTTGAACCCCAATACTAGGGCATGGAATAACATCGGGAATTGTCCCCAATAAGGGCCTAGCTATTTGGCTGACTCAGGTTCAATTCCCGTCATTGATCTCATTCAAATCTCCCATTTGGGTTGGAACCCTGACAAGCATTTTGCAACCAATCTCCTAGTAAAAGGTCATAGTTGTATCAGTTCAAGGGCCAAACCGAGGTAGAAAATATCCGAGGAAAAGGTTGCGCTCAAAGTATGGCCAAATACCCTCGAGGTATAAAAATTGGGGCCAGGCTAAGTAATATGATCAAACCGGATCATCTTATCCTATCATCAGATAAGATCAGATAAAATAATCCAATCAAAGGTATATCCTCTTAATCCTCTCTATCAGTTTTTATCGGAGTTGGTCCTTAAGGGTGTCGGCAAACCGTTGGGAGAGAAATCACCGGCCTGTACCAACTCCTGCGCCGGTAGAAGTTCCCGAATTAAAAGGGGAAATTAGCCCAAATGGACCATAAGGTTCGCATAATCTTAGGTAAGCCTAGTGAGCTTCCCAACGGGTGATATCATGTAAGCCACAGGCTAAAATCGCGGATCTTTCAGCCAAACTTCTTCGGGATTATACGTGCAGAATTATGATAATTAAGCGAGCGAAACTTGGAATTTAACATCCCCTTTGGTTTCACCCCATGAGGCAGCTTAACACTTGGTCCACCTATCTGAACCCCTATTTAACGTTACGTTACCATAATATAGGCAAGACGAGTTGATAGATTAATTTATAGATATTTAAAGTTGGGTTGAAGTTTGGAGTCGGCTATTAGATGAGCTAAGGGGGAATCAGGGATTTAAATGGGAGCTTAGATCGCCTTGAAAAAGATGCGGTAAAGGGTAGATAGGTCAGCAGAGTGAGTTAAGGCCGCAACCTTTAGGTTAGCTTGGGTTTATAGCAAAGGTTGGTCCCCACCTGGTAGCTGGGTGATCACTCCAAGTTGGCAACCAATGGGTTAGAGGGGAAGAGACCTTGGTGAGTTCAAGCGCCTAGCACACGCCATCAAAGTATCTTCGGGGGTGTGGCCAAGCTTAGGGGGATCCGAGACTACGGCCGGGATTGTAAGTTAAAGCCTAGCACCTGGTTCATGTAACGCAAGTCACCGAATAAGAGCCAAATTTATTTAAACGTGGGTTGGAGGGGTCAAGGTGGGGGCTACTTGTGGGAGGCGAGGGAGGCGATGGTATCCGCCCCCACCATGGTGCGATCCGAACCATCCCCGGAGTTGGAGGCGAGGTAGCTGGCGGGGTCGACGTAGGAGATGTCGTCCCAGGGGTGGCGGTACAGGCCTTGCTTGAGGCGCTTCTGGTCGAGGTAGTGGCCGATGAAGCCGATCGACCGGCCCAGCACAAACAGCCCGTTGAGGGACCCGATCTTGATGTACTCCTCGGCCTCCTGGGCGCTGAAGGCGCCCGAGTAGCGCAGCAGGTCCACGAAGAGGGTGGCGACGGCCCCGTCCACGTTGAGGATCAGGTTGTCCTTCTTGCTGGTCGTGATCTGCTCCACCGCCAGGGCAAAGTCGAGGATGGGGGTGGTGGGGAAATGCCGCTTGGCGAACTCCTTGACGATCTCCACCCGCAGGTCGGGGTTGGTGCGCGACTTGACCTTGTGGCCGATGCCCATGATGAGCTTGTTCTGCTTGCGCATGCTCGACACGAACTCGCGCGCGCTGAGGCCCTGGTCGTACGCCTTGCTGAACATCTCGGCCGCACCGTCCAAAGCGCCGCCGAAGCGCGAGCCGATCGTCAGTAGCCCCGAGGCGAGCGACGACACGAGGTCCTTCCCGGCACGCGCCGTGACGATGGTGTTGTGCGCCCCCGAGACGGCGGGCCCGTGGTCGGCGGTGAGCATGAGCACCATCTCGATGAACTGGCAGGCATAAGCCGGGAGGCGGCGCTTGAACCAGAGGAGCGACACCACCCCACCGATCCCGATCTCCTCCTTGAACACGTCCGAGATGCGCATACCGGCGTAGAGCAGCTCCTGGCCACGGTCGTCTGAGATGGTGGAGACGAAGGCGGCCGGCTTGCGCACCAGCCCAAGCTCCACCGCCCAAGCGTAGTCGATAGGAATCTTGGGGGTCTCGGGCTCAGGCCGGGGGACGATGGTGCCGTCCTGGACAAGCTTGCGGTAGACCACGTCCAGACTCTTGGGCATGTCCTCGAAGGTCTCGGGGACGATGGCCCCCGCCTCACGGAGAGCCGCGTTCTTGGCATCCGCCGTCTCGAGGTTGGAGTTGGCCATGGAGCCGGCGTGGCCAAACTGGACGTCGGTCTGGAACATCTTGGCGCAGGTGCCAATACACCAGGCCACGAGAGGCTTGGTGATCTTGCCCTCTTTAATAGCCTCGCAAACTCGGTACTCCTCGACCCCACCCACCTCGCCGAGAAGGACCAGCATCTTGCAGGAGGGATCGTTCTCAAACCGGAGGAGATGGTCGATGAAGGTGGAGCCCGGGTAGCGATCCCCACCGATGGCCACCCCCTCGTAGACGCCGTCGGTGGTGAGGGAGATGATGTTGTTGAGCTCATTCGACATGCCGCCGGACTTGGACACGTAAGCCACCGAGCCCGGGCGGTGCAGCTTGGACCCGACGATGTTGTCCATCATGCCCCCGGTGTTACCAATCTTGTAGCAACCGGGCTTGATGCCGCCCACCGTAGCCGGCCCGATGATGAGGACGCCGCGCTGCTTGGCCTCGAAGAGAATCTCCCGGGCGCGGCGCTCGGGTACGCCCTCGGCGATGATGGCGATGGTGCGGATGGAGGGGGCGGAAGCGAGGATCTCCAGGGTGCTCTGGTAGACGGAGCGGCAGGAGGCGAAGTTGACGACGGTGTCGGAGTCGGGGAACCTCGCCGTCGCCTCCAGGAGGGTGTTGTAGACGGGGATGGTGATCTCCTTCGTGCCCCAATAAAACTTCTGGAAGTGGTTGCCGCCGAAGGGGTAAATCATGGCCGCCACCGACGGCGTGTCGCGCTGGCAGATGAAATCAAAATCGAGCATGCCCTGGACCGCACGGGGCTGCATGCCATACACGAAGGACCGCGTCCGGTTGGAGAAGGGCGTAACGGCAGCCCCGTGGGCAACCGCGTTGGAATTCCCGTTGGCGATCCCGTTGGTTTTGACGGCGGGCTCGGATGGAGCTGCGGCGGGAACGGGGACGGCTTGGGGAGCAAAGGTGGAGATGGGCTGGCCTTTGAGGGCGAGGGGCACAATAGCGGTGATGTGGGTCTCGGGGCCAAAGACGTGGATCTCCACCCCGAGCTCCTCGCCCAACTGACGCATGGCACGTAGCCCCTCCTGGTAGTTCGGGCCGGCGCGCCGGACAAAGACCCTCACCCTGTGCTTGATGAGGTGATGCTTGTATAGCTTGAGGGCGCGGATGATGCCCTTAAAGGTGGAGGCGACGTTGGTAAAGTTGGCAATCCCGCCCCCGATAAATAGGATTTTGCCGTGGGGGTGGATTTCGGGGCCACGCGTCATAAGGTCAAGGATGGTCTTGGCGTACTCAAAGGTCTGGGTTTCCGAGGGGGCGCCCGAGTACTCGCCGTAATTCGCCAACTCGCCGGCGTAGCCCAAGGCGGCGATGGCGTCGCTGTAGACCACCGAGGCCCCACCCCCCGCCACCATCGTCCAGATGCGGCCGTCCTTGTTCAGGACGGTGAGCTTCAGGCTTGCGCCCGTTTTGCCATCAAGTTCGGAGATGTAAGCCTCCTCCGACGTAAGGTCACGCCCGAAGGGGGCGGGGAATTCCATCGGGGGGCCCTGGTCAGCCCCCACCATTCCAGGTGCGGTATGGGCCCGAGCTATCGACCACTTGGCGCCGGCCTCAAATTCAGCAGTCTGGTCAAGCTTGGCGGCAAGGTCCAAATAGTAAACTTGGGGTGGGGCCCCCGGCACCTCCAGAACCACAAGGGGGTTGATTTCAAGGTAGGTGAAATGAAGGTCAACGTAGACCGAGTAGAGGCGGGTGATAAAATTGACCAGCACGCCCTTCTTATCGTCGCTAATCTGTGACAACAGCGCCTCTTTGATGGCGTCGGCGGAGGGGAAGGCCCCGCCAACCCCGACGTTTAGCTTGAAAGCTTTGGCGTCAACGTCACCGACGTCAATGCCGCCCTCATGCGTAAATAGTATGGTATCGCCCTCCCGGTGCGACTGGATACAGATGTAGTGCTCAGCCTCCTGGGGGTGGGGGACAAACGGCTCCACCACGAAGCACTTGAGGGTGCCAGCGACCGCATCCACCTTAACCTCCTTGCCGGCGTGAGCGGTGATCCACTCCTTGACCTCCGGCCAGTCGGCATTAAGGAGCAACAGGCCGGACTTGCCCCGGCGCTTGATGAGCTGGTCGGGTTTCGCCACGAGCTTTGTAGTTTGCAGCCAGGGGTTGGCCTTCTCAACCTCCAGGAGGGTTTTTGAGACGGTGGGGTTGAGAGGAGTATCGGGGCAAACCTCGACCTTCACCTGGGCCAGGTTTGTGGAGGGGGGCACGAAAGAGGTGTCGAGGTCCGGGACGACGGCTGGGGAGCTGAGTAGCCAATGAGCGAGCAAAAGCTTCCCGTCGTATTCTCTTATAGCCTTGGCGGACATTTTAAAAGGTTGCTAATAACTGATAAAGTTAATAAAAATAGTGCAAAATCCTACTCCCGCAAGCAAAATAGATAATCAAAAATGACTCATGGGCGCAATTAAACCTTGACGCCTCAACCCAAAATAAAAAGGTAGACGGCCATCCAACGTCGAATAAGTTGAAGCTATCACCCCAACCACTTACATATTCCCTTGCGAAGCTAAAATATCAGTTTATGTTAAAAGGACGATTAATTTATACGCTCGTTAAGCACCCTACGTAACCAACTTTCGGACCAAATTTTCCGAAATCCCTCGGTGGCGAAATTCAACAAATTCGAGTTTGCCTCAAACGTTCTACCAACCGACGGATCTAATTTTCCATCCGATTATCGTAGGAAACCATCCACTAGGTTAGATGGTTCGATTTTAAAGCTGGCTTATCGCATCCCTTAATTCACCAACCACCCTTTTATGTTACCATTAAGTCACCCTCGGTTAAACAGATCCATCTAAACGATCATTGGTTTATTCGGCTAAATAGATCCATCCAAACGACCGCTGGGTTATGATTTCCCACGCTAAATCAGAATGCGTGGACGTATCTGAACTTATCTTATCACGCGTCATGCCACCCACCAATATCCGATCCGCATAGATTGATTGAGGTGCCATAGTAAACCTTAATCTTAAGATGCACGGTGCGCAAATTATGAGAATTGATAAGGTGATAATTACCAGCAAAGATTACGGCCACTTCCTTAATTGAGCACCTACCTAAGAAATAATAAAACTTGGAATTTATATCAGCTGAATACAGTTTCATACTCCCATCACATTTCCAGCCAAAATAGATTTTTTATAGCAAACCAAGATGAATATTTTGGTAAAGGTAGATCTATAAAGTTTAAGGTGGTTACCCCCACAAAGCAACTTAAACTTATGATTCCCCAACCTTTAGGTTAGAACCGATTTAGATACCCATTAGGGTCCATCCCTCCCCCCAACTTATCAATTGACGTCATTGAGATTAAGGATGGTACCGATTTGTACTTTAATGGTAAGCCACACTTCACAATTATAGGAAGGTTGAAGGAGCTTAAGTCAACCTTTATAAAATCTTAATAGTTCTATCAACAAAGTATAGGGGATTGTTTATATCAGAAGGTGGCTTATACCTCCTCAGATAACTAGATTAATCAAACTCCTTTTTTAAAAGCGGCTGGTTATTTATAACTACTTTGCTCGCGGTTTTACAGATTCGTCCGGTTAAAACTTTGTTAAAGTTTATTTTTATGGGTAGCTTAAATGCGCTAACCTTTAAAAGTGATACATACTTGTAAGTGCGCTGTAACTTTTAGCTCAGTATTAAAAATCAGAGGTAACCATCTAAAATCAAGTTAGGCTTTATAGCTTTATAGGTGAGCTTTAATGAAGACTAACGAGAATAAACGATTGAGTTTATAGCCCCGTTTAAAGAACTATAAAAATTAACATCACACAAATTACCTATTGTCCAAGTTGAGCCAAAGTTAGAATTTTGACTTGATAGTATCCAAGACATGCATATGACGAACAAACCCCTAGCATAACTAAACCTTAGAGCATGTAATTAATAATCATACCTTTTGTATCCTAGTCTCAAATCGGTAGATTAGCTATTAGGCTATAATAAAAACTTTGGGGGAGATATCCAAAGGATCACTGGATAATCTATAGGCACCAAACCCTAAGAAGTTTCGTGGGTACCTAGTCAGCGAAAAGCTACCCTTTCTTTTAAAAAAAGTTCACCAATCTTTGGTGAGTTTCTAAAGGGTATAAGGTATAAATTATTTCCAAAGATTATTTAGGTTGAATAACATGTTATGATAAGCTGGGATACATTTTTAATTGGGATCTTAATTTATTAAAATGGCTAAGATCAGTCTATTAAGTAGAGTACCTTAGTTACGCTAAGGCTAGGATTAACTTTACTCATTTAAAGTTCCTACTACCTTATTATACATTAGATACTGATCATTTTATTTTCATGGGATTTCTTACCTCTTAATAATGGTTTAAAAAGTTAAGATGCTATATGCTAGGTTTACTTTGAGGTTTAAACATAGCTAGCCAATTTGATTAGCCAGTTTAAAATCTCTGTTAAGTTTAGGCTTCTAGGTTGAAAGGGTATGGATCCAATCTAGTGATAACCCTATAGTATCGATACTAACATGATCCTTAGATTAACTATACCGTTTAAGTTTTTATGAGCAATGGTTAGTTTTATCATTAACTCCAACTAAAATTTTTCTCTTTTACTAAGCATTTATAGGGGTTGTTTAAGTGATAAGATCCATCAGTTAGGCTTTCTGATAGTTGGTCGAGGATTTATGGTGACACCTTTGGTTGGATAATGATATTCTGAGTTACTTGAATAAGTTTAAAGATGGTATAGACTTTTATAAATTATACTAGCGGAGTTACCCGTGCTTCGCTACGGTGTCTATAGAATTTCAGGTGATTCGAATTGATTAATTTAGATTTTATATATAGTTAAGCAATAACTACTCGGCCAAATTTATTTGATAGTCGAAGCAACCAAAACCACCAACCACTCAGCTAAAACTAACTGAACTTATCAAATCAACCAATAACTAATCACCCCCAAAGCTAAACTGTATCCTATCGATTCGACCAAAAACTATTAACCCACTCGGCCAAATAAAGTAAACCCATCAAATCAATCAGATTATAATTTATTTTAGTTTTTATATTGGTAGATAGCTATTAATAAGTTCAAGAACCATTAAACCTATTAAAAATTCAAACCTCCAACCACTTAGCTAAAATTTAAATTAAGCCTGCCAAATTAACTAAACCATCAATTACTTACCTGAAACTATTGAGCCTATCGAATCAACCAAAAATTAAACCACTACTCAGAAAAAACCAATTACGGAACTTACAACAGCCACAAACTACCAACTCTTATCAAAAACCTATGAAAAAATCGAATTAAATGAATATGAAAATACCCAGCCAAATTGCTATATAAATACATTAAAATATATGCTCTAGATCTTAAATAGAACTGATATTTAACTTTATATGATTATTTTATTTAATCACATATTAGCATTCCGTTCCCAAACTTTATAGAATACTTGTGCCAAGTTTGGTGATTTTTGGTTATTTGCTCGAGATAATGCATCCGGTATAAATAAATAAACAGAATGATAATTTTGTAATGAAAAGTTTGGCTAATTCTTGTTGATACCCAGTTTAGCACAGATTTGTTTTTGGGCTTTAAATTTACCTGATAAGTGTCTGAAATAGAGCTTGTAAGATTTACACAGACAGAATTGACAGTGAGTTTAAGAAAAGGGTATAAAAAGTGATTACGCCAGGATTCGAACAACTGACCTTTTACAGAGTTGAAGTTTAGAGCCAAAAGCTGAGCCGATTATGTTAGAGGAGGTCTTTTTAAAATCAATTGGACTTTTGATTCAAAGTTTTTGATTTAGATAAACTTGTTAAATACCCGAATGACCACTAACCACTTAACAAAACCATTTAAAATATCAAATCAGCTGAATATCAAACTGCTCAGCTGTAACAATATAGCGAGTACCATCGAAGTATATATAGGATTTTCACTTGTTACATATAAAACTTTTTATTTTACTATTAAAATAATATTTTTTAAAAGTCATAAACCTTCTCAGGCATGCACACAACAACTCACCAAATTTTCATCACAATTGAATGAATGGTATAGGAATGCATTCGGGACATACATACATACAGACAGACATTCATTTTTATATATAAGATTATATATCTCTAAAGCATGTATGGTGGTGAGACGATGGGGCATACCAAAAGGTAGGAGGGTTTTAGAACTTGATATGGGTTTGTATGTTGTGCAATAGATACCTTCCAAATAATCTTTATCTTTGAGCTAACCATCCTATATACCTTTTGTACCAATCATAAAGGGGTTACTCTTATAAAAATGGCCCACTAGAGTTTTATCCATTTATCTTTAGATTCTCAATATTTCCTAAGCTCTACCATCCTCTCTGAAAAGTTTAATGGCCCTTCAATCCCAGTTTTAAGCTTTGGAAAAGTTTGCTAGTTCTGAAGGTTAGTAAGGTAGTTTTGCATCATTGGGGATGCCTTTTTTAATTTGGTCTAGCCTATATACTCTGGATTTAGAAAACATTAAAAGATCCTCCCTTTAGACCTTCTATCTATCTATCTATCTTTAGGTGGTATGGAATCTTAATCAGGTGGCTTGTTTAAAATAGTCTTTAATTTATAATATACAGACTAGCCAGATTTCCTATGGCCTAATAAGAATCAAAACATCATAAAGTTATACTTTAGTGCATTTCAGTAATGGGATGCTATAAAGGTTACCCTTATAACTATTGACTTATCAAGCGCTTTAAAATTTGGCCTAGGGTATATAAAGGTTAGCATTAATATAAAGCCACTGGTTTAGTTGATAATAAAATTATAGATGCCACTATATAAAAGACTTAACCTTCTCTATTCAGCTTTCATGCACTATAGAATACATATAGTCATTAAAGCCTTTTCTCAAAGTGCATACTTTACCTAGGAGATAAAAGTGATAGCTGCTATAATAATTAAGTATCCAGCTTAATACTGCTCCTGTGACCATAGAATTATTGGTATCAAAAGTCATTCACAATATATTTTATTGCATTAAATGCTTATGATAAAAAACCTGCAGGTAATCAGGTTAACTTTCACCATTCAATGGCATAAATAGCCTGGAGATATATAGTTCCCCTCTTAAAAAAATCACCATGTAAGCTTGTATTGAAGTATATTTGATAATAAGTAAAGCTATAGGTAGGCTATTACTATAAAAACTCTATGATCATGGTGGGTATGATCATCTAGGAGTTTAGGATCAAGTTGATAGTTTATTCAAGGTGGGTTAACCTTCTGATATATTATGCCACCCTTTTTAAGGAGATATAGGAAGATTACTCTGCATAAAGGGTTATAGATCATATAAAAACCTCCATGGTCTCCATCCTTGGTAATTTTTTAGCCAATGGTGCATAGTAAATATTAATAGAAAAATTGAGAATACTCATTTATATTAATACCTCCTATGTCCTAATTGGGATGATAGCTCTGTCAATTTATCTTCAATGGTAGACAAGTTTCTTACAGCACTCATTTTTTAAGCTCATAAGGCAACATCTCAATAAATACAGAATGTTAGGAACCTAGCGTGCTAAAGAAGACTTGGCTTCATTTGTGGGTATTCCAAGACCTACAAGGCCATCCATGGTCCACATGGCACCACTGGTTTCAAATAGCTCTTGGTGGGCACATTAGAGAAGATGTTGGAAAGCATTCAACCCAGTAAAATGTCGCACATTTGCTGTTTTGCTTATTAAAATAGCAAAAAAGGTATAATTTAATTATATTTTTTTCAATCTAAACAAAAAGCTAAGAAAAAGGATAACTAAAACTCTACCATAAGAAGGGTACTGGGTCTTATAGTGGGAGGGGGGTTGAGAGCTGCCAAGCTGAACTATTATAGTAGGGAACAATTTCCAATTTTGATTTCAATATTTAGCAGTATCTATCCCTGATTTCCCTTAATAGTATCAGCTGATGGTTTCACGCTATTCTTAGAACATTTTCCTAAATTCTGAATGTCTAAAACTACTTTTCAATTTTGGAATGGGGCATCAGTCTTGATCCTCATCTTTGACCCCTTTTTCAAACTTTTGCGCAAATTAGGCTTGATAGGTAAGTTTTCCCCTCTCAGGTTGAAATCTGGTTAAACTACCAGTTGGTGGCAGGGATGGTAACTGTAGTATAGGGTGAATTAATTTCTCATAAAGTTCTCACAACATTACTTAATTTAATAAATAAAAACTTGAAGATTTTGATACTAGGATGAGTTTGGGGTAAGCTTTGGAAAGTCATATGGCAAACAGAAAGAGGTACCAGCCATCCATGCTTCATCCAGGGTATACCCTAGGTCAGAAATTTAGGTGAGATGCAGGGCACTAAAGTTTGAACCTTTTTGTTTATAGAGTGGTGCATGACCCTATCTTAAAATACCTGTTTCAGAAAATTGCGTTTTCCAGTGACAATGGGCTCTGCTGATTGATAAGATAACCAATATGAAGACTGGTTGACCCTTGCCATTTTGCATTAGGTGATGGAGCCAAAAGCTCTGGCTGACCCCTTGGCATATCACCCACACCATTCAAAGATCCCTTAGCCTAACCCCTAACCAACAAGAATAAGTATATACTTAAATCAAATGAGAGATTAGGCAAAGGAAGATATTTATTAAAAGGAAAGTACAAGGTTTTATATGTACAAATGGGCTACTGCACCCCTCACCAACCTATCAGCTCATTGCTGGATCTTTCAGTCAACCACTCTCTCTTTCTATTGCTGCACTTCACTCTTCCCTGGTGTTGACCCTCTCACTCAGTCCTTACCAATGTCCAAATATTAGTTTTGGCTCATCCTCAGCCTTCAGTCGCTGGTAAGCCATATATTTGTTTAATATAAATTAATATCAAAGTTGATTTGATTTAGTAATTATGCATTGGAAACATCTTCAGTCACTTGGATAACTCAGGATAACTCAGCTTCTTGCTGATAACACATTTTAACTCTTTTTAGTTGATCATTTGGGGAATTGTCTTTATTAAGTGATAGTTGACTGTATATTTGGCGCTGAAAACAACCTTGGTCACATTGGACTCAGAATCATTAGTTTTGCCAACATATAAATAACTAGTATAAATGGATCATCTTTGGCTACTAGTTGCCAGTGATCTGTAAACCCAAATTATACCCAGTGATTGGCCCCACTCAATTCTAACATCCCAACTTGGCAGAATACTGATTTGGCTCAACCCACATTGGGGAGCAACTTACCACGCAATCATTAAAATACCACAAAATTCAGTCAATGAGCCATTTCACCAGAATTGGCCATTTTATCTCAAATAAAATGATTAATAATTTGAGGAATCCATCTGGTTAAAATTCTGACATTTCCTCACACTCAACCAGATGGTATTACTCCTACTTTCAGCCTCAGCATGTGGGGCAGGCGTCCAGAGCTTGCCCCTCCCCACCACCAACAATTGTGAAACCTAACCTCCATTTTGGGGTCACACCAGCGTGCTCTTTCCTCTCCAGCTTATCTGATGGCTCATTGCTACCTCATCACCAACCTATCAGCTATTCCAGCACTAACCATCAAAACACCATGTAGTAGCACCTCTGTCAAAAATCACATCTCTAATGACTGTGGGCTCTTCTGGTTGGCAGGCCAACCAGTAGGGAGACTGGTCAAACCTTGCCGTTTTGCCTTAGATGATGGGGCCAGCAGCTCTGGCTGACCCCTTAGTGAGTCAACTGCACCATTTGGGTATCCCCAGCCTAACCTGCAACCAACAAGGATAAACATAAACCTAAATTAAAAGAGAGATTAGGCATAGAAAATATTTATTGAAAGGGAAGCACCAGGTATTATATGTACAAATGAGCTACTGTGCCCCTTGCCAACCTATAAGCTCATTGTTAGATCTTCCAGCCAACCACTCTCTCTTTATACCACTGCACTTCTCTCTTCCCTGGTGTTGACCCTCTTACCCCATCCTTCCTGATGTCCAATTATTAGTTTCAGCTCATCCTTGGCTTTCAATCACTGATGATCCATAAAAATTTATTTATATAAGTTAATAGCAAATTGAGTTTTAACTTAGTAATTATGCACCAGAAACATCTTTGGTTGCTCAGGTAACTCAGGATATCTCATCTTTCAGCTAGTAACACACTTTGACTCTTTGTAGCCAATTGTTTGGGAAATCGCCTTTCTCAGGTGTCAGTTGATTATATATGAGGTGCCAGAAACAACCTCAGCTGCCTCAAACTTGGGATTTTCAGTTCTATCAACATTTAATAATTAATATAAATGGATCATCATTGGCTACTAGTTACCAGTGATCTGTAAACCTAATTTGGGTTAGTGATTGGCCCCACTCAATCCTAACATACCAACTTGGTGAAATACCAATTTGGCTCAACCCACATTGAGGAGCAACTTACCATGCAAACATTGAAATATTACAAAATTCAGTTGATGAGCCATCTCACCAGAATTGGTCATTTTATCCCAAATAATGATTAATCATTAGAAGAGTCCATCATGGTTAAAATTCTGACAATCTGGAACTAAGACCCTTACACTAACCTTTTTTAAAAAGGACAGAGTTTACCCCCCTTCAGGGGCGCTAGTCAAAGTATAATTCTTGTGCAGGGTTAGGAGTTTGATGCTACAATTGTAGCCTTCTTGGGGGAGGGTAAGGTGAAGGTGCCTTTAGTTGGCCTTGTGAAGCTTGGCAATTAATTCTTGAAAGTTCTTGCAATATTTGTATATAACCCAGTTATCTTCATAAGATGTAAATTCTTACAATATACTAGATACTGCAAACTGCATTTGAATCTTCATGAGTTTAAGATCTGTTCTACATCAAACTCTGGTGCGCTCTCAACCATGATGTGCTCCACCTCCACAGGCTTCTATATTTTAAATAATATAAGGAGGAGGCATGAAAGGAGTTTTAAATCTTCCAATGTGAGTAAGTTCCATGTTGAAGGATCCATTGTTTAACACCTGGGAAATGGGAAGGGGTATTTACGCTTGCAAGCTAACTTACAACATTGCACCTCAAGGGAACAATTTTGGTAACCACCATAACCAAATCAATTTCTTATTAGTTAAGAGCCTCATGTCATTTCTTGTCTTAAAATTGCTTGGCATCATGATCAGATTTGGTAATCTGACTTATGATCTGTTGATTCACCTTCCATATGTGGGTGACAAAGAGACTGCAGCAGAAATTTTACTACATGCTTGTGGTCCAACATTGAGCACAGAGTTTTACCCAAATTAGCATATATAGGTGAAACCCCGCTGATGCATAACAAAAGTTGTTGTATGTGAATTGGGCCATAGGGAGGTCCACTACCCATGTAACCTGAGAAGCAATTGAATAGCATTAAAGTTATTGCTGCAAAGGCTGGTTAGTGCACTCCATTTGGCCATCTGACTGAGTTGATAGGCTGAAGATCTGCATGGCTTAATTTTCAACATTTTGAACAAAGCCTCTCAAAATTTTGAGGTAAACTGAGGTCCCCTGTTATTAATTACTTTCTGGGAAACCTCAAAAGAGAAAACATATGTGCCACATGAAACAGTGCCATGTGCTCAGCTGTAATAGTTGTCATACAAGATATAAAGATAAAATATTTTGTAAAGCAATCTATCAACACTGTGATTATGTCATACCCATGCAAGTTAGGTAAGCTTACATAAAGTTCACTGAAAGTGACATCCATAGTTCTACTGTTTATTGAAGAGAATGGAGGAGGCTGTGTCATCCTGTTCTATCTGACTTTGACTTAGCGCAGATCAAGTATTGCTCAATCCAGATGGGAACGTCATTTTCAAACTATCTCAATCATACCAAGTTGATCAAGTTGGCGCACTATTAACGCCAGGGTGTCCATGGTTGGGGGATCATGATGCTTTCTTATGATGTGGAAACTCAGCTCAGATAGAACCTATACCTTGTCACGAAATTATTACACTATTCTTTTATGAATACATCCAGGAAGGGGCTTTTTCAGCGTCAATCTTTGTAAGGAGATTCCATTCCTCAGTATCTGTTGATTGGGCTTCCAACGTTGCATCAAGGAGGGAGCCATCATCAATAGAAGATTCTGATTTAGAGGGAGTATTATAAGTAACTGCATCTTAAGAGAGTTTTTATTGACAGGGGCTACAAGGATTGGATCAGAGGGTGTAACTCCACTTGGTGGTTCAGAAGGAGTATCAGGGATGCATGGGGCTGTGTAATCACAGGATTTAGATTTGAATCTAGATTTGTCTTTGGATTGGATTTTAACTTGAGTTTGGTATCTAGAGTGGGGGTTTCAACTGTGGCGATGGCTAGAGGTTGTGAAGCTATGACCTACTCAGGGGAATTGAGTGACTAATACAGAGTCAGTATCCAAAGCAGTCCCCATTAAAGGAGTACAGATCAGGATAAATAATAAGATATGTGCAGCCCCTTTTACAATATATATTTAAAGTTGAAGCTTAGGAGGTCATGGTGAGTCCTGGTCTGCCTATGAGCTAGCTTCTGGGGTTTGCAATAATAGGTAAGAGATCTAAAGTCAGTAAAAACAATCAGTGTATGTTTGGCACCCTGCAAAAAATACCGCCAATTTACAAATAGGTTTGTAGCAATCACTTCACTTGACTTTTATAAAAATGGTCTTTTAAAATTTATGTTACTTTTAGACCAATTTATGGTGATGATCTTAATCTGATAAGTAAAGTAGCAAAGTCCAAATAAAGCTGGTATTTGTTATAAAAATTGCTTTGATTGTTAAATAAGCTCATTACTAATATATGTTTAAGGATCTAAAATTAAAAAATTAAACCTGGTAGTTGTAGGACTATCAGTATTCATAGAATCATGGGCAGACTTGTGATTTAGGAAGGAATAAAGGGTTGGTTAAAAATGTTGTCAAAGCACAATTTTATTAATGTTCTCATTGTCTGTTTTCTTGCTAGCTAGCCATACGCTCAATCTGAGTCACTTTGGGGGCACGCTGGATGACCCAGGTATTGGAGATGTGGGCCACTTGGACACTGATGGGGTTTTATCAATCTTCAAATGGTTGCCATTGTCTAAGTTCTCAGCCAATTTCTTTGATTTTAGTCTCAAACAATATACTGTTGACGCACTTCATAAGATTTGCCAGTTTTTGGTTTGAGTTTTATTACAATTTTTAGGTTAAGGCATTTCAAATTTTTGAGTTCAAATGTTGTTATTGTTTTCTGTGAGTGCTTCTGATACTTGGAATTGGTGTTATTGGAGAAATTTAATTCTGAGGATTACAATGCACTTTGTATTTTCACAATCAGACTTGTAGTTCCTGAGATATTTAAGTTTTAGTGAAGCAATCTAGAAATTTTTGGCACATAAACACCCTCATGCAGACAAAGTCTAGAGGCAACTGAAGTCAGTTGTCAAAATTTTCAGTACTATTGGTGGTAGGAGGCCAAGTGACTTGATCACCTGACACCTGGTTTGCTGGGATTGGTTGAGTGGTTCATGAGATAGTGGTATGCTGAAAGTACATTTGAAACATAACAGTCAATTTTTCACAAAATGTGCAAGTAAGACATTACATACCTATGAATTCCATGTCAATAATGATTTTTCCTCACCCAATTCTTATTAAAGATTTCCAAAGCATGCTCTGTGATGCTAAATTCCTTAGGAAATGTATGTCACTGATTCTCTCTCCCTTCATGTTCTTGTAGAAGGAAAGCTCCAACTGCTGTACCAGAGACATTGCATGCCAAAATAAAAGCTTATTTTTATTTGCATGATGCAAAGCTGAGGCAGTGGTAAAACTTTTTATTACTTCAAATTCCTTTTGGCATTCTGGAGTCCAAATCAATGGGACTTTTTACATGTGGGGGGTAAAGGGGCAATGCTAATTAAGAAATGGTTGGTGAGGATTCCTTGAGAAAAGTGACAGATCCTAGAAAACTGCTCAGTTGTTTCTGTGTTACTGGATTGGGCCAGAAGCAGATAGCTTTTAATCTTAAAGCGTGATGGAATTCCTATTCTTTAAGATCAAGTTACCTAGAAACTAAACTTCATCCTTGAGAACTCATATTTGGATGGTTTGGCAACCAGTACAGATTTTTTGAGTGCAGCCGCTAAAGCCACTAAATCTATAGCGTTCTGCTATGCATAAGAAGATTGGATTAACATGGCATCCATATAGACAATTGCACAGAAAAATCTAAAATACTCAGGTCATCATCAATTTGGCACTTGAATGCATCTGAAGAATTTTTCAACACAAATGGTATAACCTTAAATGTATATATTCTATACCTGGTGCAGATTGCTGTCAGCCAAACTTGGCCAGACTTAATTTAAAATTGATGGAAAGAGTTCAACAAGTCAAAATTTTAAAAAACTTTGGTTATGAAATTTCCTGGGAGATTTTGCTTCTAAGAGTATTGAGTATGGATCTGGAACCATCACATTATTCAAATGTCCTTAATTCACACATGGTCTCAGAGGACTATCTGGCTTTTATGCAAATACCACTGGCAAAGATACAGGAGAGGTTTTCTTAACCATCTAGCCCTTCTTTACCATATCTTCAATTAGAGCTTCAAAGCATGGTCCTTTTCATAAAAGTGGCAAGTTAAGTTTAGATAGACCTGCCAAGCTAAGTGCTGAAGCACCCAAATGACAAGTCCAAATGCCAGAGGACCTGCTGCTTGAGTGACTGATTTTATAACAGGATTTTTTTTCTGTGGGTGCCTATGAGCCATAATGGTGTATATAAACCTAGCAACAACCCAGGCAAACATGGTCCCGGAGACCATGGGTTGTTGAAATAGGTGAGTCAGAATGAAAGGTTTAAAATCCATAACAAGGTTGGGTTTTGAAATTGGGTTTTTTTTGGAAAAGTGAAAGATAGAAAATTAACTACCAATTTCCTCAGTGTGTTCTGACTGATTAAATAGTTGTCAATTTATGAGAAACTTATCAAAGCATGGGATTGGGACCCTTGAAATTTGACCTAAAATAGCAAACTTTGGGGGAGGGAGAAAATAAGATTGAACCTAATGAGAATTAACATCAAGAGAGTTTGCAATGGGCTGAGTTGCTGCTGATTTAGCCTCAGATGCCCAAATTTTGGCTTTTTAATTTTTTGATGGTTAATGTGACAGCATCTTGCCCAATGGGCAATGGGAAACTTCCAGGGCCACTCCACATAGTGGTGGTCCCAAGAGGTTGGGAACAGGTTTGGGATACCCAACCCACCTGCACCCAGTTGCTTGAGTGTTCATTTAGCCATGTGTGATTTTTAGGTGATGATCCCAATGTGAGAATAGAGGGTTTTGAGTTAATGATAACTTCCAATGATTCCCCAAGCCATTGGTAGACTTCACCACAGATTTAACATCAAGCTTACCTGATTTAACAGGTACAAGCCTGCTGGGCATTGTTTTAAAGGTTCAAAGGTAGATTTCAAATCAACCACATCATTTTTCAGTAGCTTGATGCCACTGGCAAGTGTGACTGAGAATATAACCCACAATACTCCATTACTTGAATGTTCACGCCCAATTGGGCCTCGTTGCCATGAGAGTAAGTTTTCCAGATATTTCAGCACAAATTTTTCAATTTGCTATACTAATTTGGCAGAAGAAATTGTGGAAACCAGTGGGGGAATCTTCAGAGAGATGGCTGTCACCCAATGTTCATCTACCATATGGGCAAGATCACTCAGTATGACAAGGGGGACAGCTGCCCACTTAGGACCCTTCTTTGTGGGGAATGGGAATACTGCCCATTCTAGGAAGAGGGTATGCTCCCCCTGACTTACAGGCATGAGCCATTCAGAGATATAGTGGGCAGTTGATATTGGATTGTCAATTGTTATTTGGAAACTCAGGTTCTATTATGAGTGGCTTGGTAGTATATTTGCACTTTCCACATCAAAGACTAACTTGATTGGAGTGAGGATTAGGACAAGCAGGTGATTTAGGCACAATGTCCTTAGAAGAGTACACCACAGTTACCGCCAATTGCATTACCCATTACCAAAATGGGATGGAGAGAAATTTGACCTGAGTGAGCATTGGAGGTAAAATATAACATATTTCACCCCAAGTCAATAGTAACTGATAGTTTGTGGCACCATCCTATCTTCAGAATCACTAGTTATAGCATGTCTGGAATTGCCATAAAGTGAGCTATCTAATTATACTTATGTGCCACAAAACGCAGGGGTTTACAAAGATGGAATATGAGCATTGAGACCTGCAATGCCTCCAGGACTGTGGAACCTGAGGTGACTGAAAGATCCAAAGCTTGCATAACCTTAAGGTCAATGAAATTCTCCGTGGCTTTAGTGTCCACCAAGGCAGATAAATTTACTTTTTTGTTTTATTACTAAAAATGAGAGAGAGGACAAAAAGTAAGCATGATCAACTTATCAAATTCATCAAGGGGGAAAAGGGTTGAATTAGACTTCTTAACCTTGGAGTCTTGTGCATTTCACTTTCTGTTGATGGCTGAGTGGGCATAGATGCTGCCTGAGACTGGACAAAGTGCAGACTTAGGATCATCAAGATCTGATAAGGGCTGCACTTTTAAAAAAGTTTTCATAACTGAATCCATGCGCCAATTTTTCTCCACTCAATTGACAAATGAGATATGTTAGAAATTGCTATTATGGGCTGCAGTGTTTATGAACTATTGTAATTATCTCCATATAGTCATTTGAAATATCCTGGACTTATAAAGTTTCTTCAGTTTAAACCTGGTCCAAATGGACCACTATGGCTCCTTCAGGCACCTGAGAGGGGGTAGAGTAGGCCACAGGGTGATTTGTAAGTTCTGCATAGTGAGGTTTTGATTTCATAATTTATACTCTTTGAAATTAGTTTGCACTTCTAGAAGTATATAATGTCATGGATAAGAGCGCGGGGTGTATCCCCTCCACACTGTAAATTGGTAAAGTACTCATTGGCTTCTCTAAACTTCAAAAATTAGCGCCTGGTTGCGTCCTAACTTGAGATAACTAGGGTAAAAACTCAAGGTGCTTATAGCTTATTTGAGGGATATAAAGGGGTTGTACATTGTGTATCAAAAGCTAATTTGACCCTCTGTATAAGGTTAAAAATAATAGTCATCAGACAGCAGTTAATAAGCACTTTTAAAAGGAAATGTGACATGATTTGGTGAGAGAGTCATTCAATGTCAGGACATTATAAACCAACAACTTCACCTCTGTATATTAGATCAGGTTATAATGTTAAGATCCCAGCATGCAAATAAAAAACCTGGCTTCCTTTGCAGGTACACTAGCACCCATAGGAGCTACTGTTCACAAGGCACCACTGAGTCAAAGGTGTTGTGAGTGGCCCTGTTGGAGAGGGTTTTGGAAAGGGGTCAACCCAAGGAATTTTTTATCATCTACCATTTCAATCTATTGAAAATGACCAAAGTAAAGCTATCTTCAATAAATATGTTTATTAAACTATATAGAAAACTTAGTAAAAGAATAAATCAACACTCTACCAATAGAAGGGTGCTGGCTCTTATGGTGGGATGATGGAGCTGCTTTTCTGAACCACTATCTTAGGGTTTAATTTCTAATTTTGAATCTCAAAATTACAATTTTGAATACCAATTTCACTATGATAGTATGATTCAACATTTCAAACTATTCTTAGATTATTTATTCAAATCCTGGATGTCTGAATTCACTTTTTTGATTTTGGAAGGGAGAGTTGAGTTTAATCCCTGTTTTTGGCTCTTTTTTAACTTATTGCTCAAAAATAACTTAATAATTAAATCTCTTTTCAGTATTAACTGATTGTACCACCTGTTGGGGTAGAGGCATAGGCTCTTGGCAGTGGAAGGTTCTTATCCTATAAATATATACAAAGTTGTTTAATTTTCAAATATTGATCTGCAGAAATAAAGATTTGAATGGGTTTGGGATGTGTGGTAAATAAGGAAATGGTGTGTGGAAAACAGGGAGGGGAGCGGCCATCCACCTCATCTAAGGTATGCCCTAGGTCTGAGATCTGGGTGAGGGGCAAGGCTTTAGAGCTTCAACATTTTTTAGCTCTAAAGGAATGCACACCCTCTGTCTAGCTTGATAACTGAAACCTCAGGCCTTTATAATTTTGCCCACTTTTCAACCCTCTCTACTTACACACCTTTGAGAAAACTCAAAGAGATTTGAAAGAGGTCATCCTTTAAAGAAAACTTCTTATAGCACCATTTTTCCAGTTTTTATCAACCATCCCCACATAACCAACATGCAACTCAGGGCAACAATATGAAAAGCAGGTCAGATTATCAAAACACCCTTTATAATCTAATCTTCTGGTTTAAATTTCCCAAATGAACTTAGTAATAAGTATAATTAATTAAAATATCTTGAAAGGTTCATACAATGCTACTTTTTTATTTTAAAAACCAATCTTTGTCCTTATGGAAGTTTAACACTGGCATTAACTAAATCTAGTAGAATCAAGGATGCCTCAGATCACTCCAGTGTTTTAAATTAATTGGTTGCATTACTGTCTATTTCAACGGATCAAATGATGTTATTTCTCAATCTAACCAAGCCCCTGATACTATTCTAAAAGATTGGTGAGTTTAACTAATGAATCCTCTTAACATGAACAAATTCTTTGCTACTATGTCCTCATATTCTGCCCTCTAAATATATAAAGTGGCAGACCTCATGAAGTTTGTCAACAATTCATTCCTTTGTTTAGATTACAACAGTGTAACTATTAAAATAACAAATGTACACATTTTTCTTTGTGGACACCCCACCTTTTTGTTATTTTTCTAACTAGATAAATATCTGGAATTAATGTCTTTTTGCAAGAACACTATCCACTGACCTGTTCCAATGATTTTGCTCATTTGATCCATTAACACATTGGGATGATAATACACCAAAAGTCTATTTATTTCTATTTCTAATGGATAATTTGAATCTGATACTATGCCTACATTTAATCTCACCACAGACAATCAACCACAGATTTCTGGTTGATTGTCACTCACTTCATCTCTCCTACATATTGGCGTTGCCCTTGCAAGGCATCAGTTCACCATTACAGCCATGGTCTGATTCTGGGTGTATTTCGATCTTAATAAAGCACCAACTACCTCATTTTCAACAATAGATTCCTATACTTAAATTTCACTTGGATGGGTATATCAATGGTTTGGGTCATCCACTAGGTCCTGACACACCTTGATTAAAATCTCAGTCTTCTTGCTCTTACCTGTATTCCTGCCTGTTTGAACCATCTAGTACTAAAAAAGGCATACTAACTTTAAAGGTATACTGTATGAGTTGGGATTAACAGGACTGTGCCTCTCTGAGCCATTTTTTATGGACAGAGCATATAAAGATGATTAGAGGATGCCTTTAGTGCACAACTTTAAGAGGTCATGCCATGTCTTTATTGAACCTTAGCTTAGAATTTTTAATACAGTTTCTACTTACTCATTGCTTTTTTATATCTGCAACTAGATGAAAGGTCTTTCTAGAGTACTTACCTTGCTTCATGTAATTGTTTTCTAATCTTTTCACGACTTCTCACATTTTTTTACAAAAAATTTCCAAGGTTTTATATAGAATATTATAACTAACTGTACATCTTTAACTCATATATTGATTTTTTGGTTCCAGCAATTAACATTAATGCAAAAATTAAAAAATTGGGCAACCTTTAATTGTTACACTTTTTAATTGTAAGTTATACTAGCTTAAATCATAAAATACTTTAAAGTTTTTTTATAAAACTATACTTATGAATTCAACCTTAGTCTTAGCTAGTGAAGATGATTGGATTTGGTATTATATAAATAAAGCTTAAAATTTGATACTTTAAAGTAATTTAAAAAAAGATATATACTCAAATCTAAAAATATTACAATTTAAATTATCTGTAATCGCTCTTTGAAGAGTGGTAAGATAAAATCTAGTACTAAAAAAAGAGTGGTAAGATAAAGTTGTATTGAAGGATATTATATTAAGTAAATGCTATCAGAGTGAGCGGATTATAATATACTATAACATTTAAAAAATAAAATTGCTTAAGGCCAGGTATGAATTCTTTATGCTCAGATTATAGAACTAATAAAACTAAATTGCCAAGATAGCTTTTATTGTATTTTATAACAATTTAACCAATAACATGAGAGGATTTTTACGTTTTGTACAAATAGAAAAGTTTATATTAATTTTATCAGATTTACATTAGTGTAGTAAAAGTCTATCACTTATTATAGTTTCAATAATTAAAAAATTAAAAAACATACTAAAACTTTCTCCAGATTATTCTAATTACCCGTGAAGTTTCTATAAAATATGTATAGTAGATCAAAGATCAAAGAAAAGAATGATTGTACTTTTTATAACAATATCTATGTTCCATGAATATTAGATTAGTTAAGCTAGTCCTTTGAGGCCTGTTAGGCGGACGCTATCACTTAAGCTTTCTTTAATTTTACTTTTGTAATATCATCAGGCCTCGCCAAATTTTATGTTTATCATTGCCAAAATGTTTAGATTATTTGCAAATTGGTGGCACTATCTATAGTACTTTTAAATTGAAGGCTCCTAAATCAAGTTTATTTTAGATACAGATTTGAAAGTTTGATGAAATTAAATCAAAGCTTTCAACTTATTCAAAGCTCATAGATGGCAATCACATAAGTTTGGACAGATGTCTATTATGTTATTAAAATCTTGTGCAACTATTGGCTAAAGCGTTAATATTACATAATCTGGCTAAAACTAAAAAACTTCAATTTTTAGAAACGCATCAAAATTATCATAAGTATCAGTCTAATAGATAAGATGGCCCCGATTATCTGCCTGAGCAAATATGCTAAACTTATAATTTAAATAACATGCTTTATATTTAAAATATTATTTAGGCTAAAGCGTTTCCAAAATTTGCGCTTAAAGTTGTTTTGGCAGCGTAAGTTTTAGCGCTACATTAAACACTTTTCCAATATTCGAACTTCAGAGCACATGTAAAACAACCCCTACGTTAGTCTAGTAAATCTTATCTATATTCATTCGTCTAAAATTTATTTTCTAGCAGTTTTTTATTCAATATTAAATTCACAATAAGTTTGACTAAGCCCAGTGAAGCCCAGTATGATTTGAAGGTAAAACTAAAGTAAAATATTTTAAGAATGTGGTATATGGACTAAACAAGGGATTGTCTTGCGCAAAAATCACCTGTTTGTTAAAATGTTCTTGGTTTAACTAAATTAGAATTAGGTAACCTTTCATTGCTTATACTTTAAAACTAAATATATCTGAACTTTGGAGGTGAATATTGCTTCATTAATAGGCTAGAAACGCATTTGTTAACATCAAAAAGAAATCCTTTATGAAAATTGGCGCAAGCGAAAAATAATATTTCTTTTAGAAAAGGTTCTCTATAAAGGCATCACATAATTTAAATGTTCAGTTTAAGACAAAACAAGCCTAAGACACTAACGATCAGCCTAAACAATAATCTACCCTTTAGTCTACAAATTAAAAACAAAAGAATTTGATAACAGCATATAGTACAAACAGCCTGGAATTAAATCACCAGGATGGAAGGGATTTGCCAGAGCTTAATAGAGGCTTGACAGCAGGTACAGGGTCATCGGCAACGATTTTCATTTGCCTTGAAGCTAGATCTGCAAGCATGGCCTCATCCTTCTCGATGGTGGAAAAGTGTTGTATCTGTGATAAGTTCTCGGGGGTGTCACCGTGAATTTTTCTCTGTAAAGAATATAAGAAAAACATATAAGGCTTGACAAATTTTTTATACAAACTTACAATACGTTTAGTGTGCCCAATCCCTAGCCTGAAATAAAAGACATAAATAATAAATTTGTTTAACAACCTACTGTGGCAATCCTCGATTTAGTCCTTCTAGAAGAACGCAAGCTTTACAGATGGTATTGCTAGATATGTATCCACACCGTTCACAAATCTCTAAGATAAAATGTTGTGAATATAGCTTTAAAACATTACTTTGTGGTGGTAGTTTAACTGATGATTTGAGTTGAAAGGTTTCTCCGGAGTGAATAATATCTTGAGAAGTTAACGCAATTACATGTGTTTCTACCTAATATGCTTGAAGGGCGAATAAACTCAAGATCTTTAAGAAAGGCTCGTGCATGCCCGCGGTAAGCATTGGGAGAATAAATACATTCTGTCGAGAAATAATCAAGCTCTTTAAAATAAGCGTACCTAATAAGTAGATAGTAAGTAGAGTGCTCGTTTATGAGTTGAAAAGGTAAGCTATATGACTTAAAAATAACGAAGTCGAAACTTATACTTCTAAAAGATTAAACCTTTTTACAATATAACGCTGATCAAAATATTGTGCCACATCAGCTCTGAAATTTGAGTAGCAATTAAAACAACCGAAAACCTCGGTAATCCATTTTCTCAAAGTGCTTACATAACAATCTCTTTTTCGTACGTATATTTAAAAGGCTTAGAACGGCAAAGTCCGCTTTCGCCTGATGTTATTATTTCGGTACAACGCTGTAAGCGAGCAACATCGCCACGAAGAACTAAAGCCAAACGATTAAGAATTAAAAAACTAAAAACACAATCGACTTACTATTCATTAGTACAGTTTCCGCTATATCGTCCGCATTGTGACCTGTCACTATATGATGAACATCTAGCATAGTGGCACCACGATCTAGAGCTTGACGACGAAAAACTCCGCAAAAAGTACCTTAAATTTATAAGCTCAACACAAAGGCTGAAAAGTATAAAGTATTACAATTATTTTTTAGTCCGACCTCTTTGACAATTTCGTCCATCGACCAATCATAAAGCTCTTGATAAGACACAATTTTTAGGGGCAAGTCATACTGTAGCTGGTTTCTTTTCACTGTCTATAGTAAAGGCGATAGATTAAAGCTAATGAAAGAAGAAGCATACCTCCAGAGAATCATCTCTATAGCCTGAAATTCCTTCGTCTACAGAAAGAAGAATGAGCTCCAAACCATAATTGTATCTATCGTTAAGAAGCTTCATGACATAGGCAAGGACAGTAGAATCTAATAAAGCAATAAGTAAAGATAAAATAATGAAAAATGACTTGACAAATTACAATAAAAAGGTTTTTGTTATAAAAGTTTCCATACAAAGAGGCTTAAACTTTTTAAATCTTTTAACAGATAAATTTAAAAAGTGTTAAAAAAGCATCTAAAATGTCGACGAAAGGCATACTAAATAAACAAATAACCCGTACCTTTCCCGCCTGAAGCTCCAATAGCAACTCGCTGACCAGGTTTGAAGAGGTCGTTTGAAACAATGGTGTTGTGAACCTCAAGTTCAAACACTTCAAAGAAACAATTCTTGCAGATGGCTTGCCCTGTTTTGGGTCGTTTCAAGGTCGCCTTTTCAATCGTACATAGTTGGCACTTTTTGCTCATCTCCAAAATATTCGATCCGATTTTTGAAAATAGATTGCGAGGAAAATTTCTAAGAGGTAATATATTTTATAAAATTAATATGAAGACTATTGTGTTTAAATATTTTTTACTAGTCAAGTTGCTTGTTTTGATACAATACTAATACTCTTGGGTGCTATATCAAATTTTGGGACATTAATTGTTTCCAAAAGGGTTGTTAGCCGAGCGGGTAAAACTGCTTCCACCCCTAGTGCAGGTTTTGAATTCGAAACCTGTACTGGCTAGAAAATATTCTCGGTGTGGTATATTTGTCCCAAGGTTGACCCACCTCGAATAAATTTTTAAATTCTCGAATAAAATTTAATTGTTTCCAAATTAATGCAACGCAAATTTATCATGCCTCAATTTATCTACCAAATCTTAAGCCCACCTTAACAAGTTCGTCGCCGTGTCACCCAAATATGGGTGACGGGGCGACGAATATGTATACGAACATTTCGTAGGTTTAGCATCGCTGATAGCAATTTAAAATATGACGTTTAAATGATATTGAAGTGGTAAAAAATCACACAAAACACCATTGGAGCTCAGAAGAAGTACGTAAGAAAAAGGCGCGCAAACCGAAGTTCCTAGCTGCGTGGGTAGAGGTTTAGATTAAAACAAAATAAAAATATTGAAAAATTCACATTATACTATACTTTTTATTCATTTATATTTATGATAAATTATTATCTATATTACAGTATTATATAGTATTTGTTAAAATAGTCCAAACACATTTGTGGTGATTTTGGACAATTTGGACAATAAGATATTTTATTATTTATTCTCGCTTCATGGCATTCGACATTTTTCCAGTCACATTTGGGCCCCATGAGAAAACTGAATTACGCTGGGCGACGAACGTGTTAATATTCCGCTTTTTGTTTAGGCATTTTGTCACGAAGGTTAGATATTGGCATGTCGGTATAAGTTATTGCCAACAAAGATCTCATGATCACTTTGCCATGAATATACAGATTAGTATGTTAATCCTATTATCATATCCTTTGATCGTTTTTATCCAAAGAATCAGTTATGTTATCTATTCCACTCTTGATTTATATAAAAGAGCAAGCATAAAAGCTTTATCTTAATCATTAGATAAGTATATTTTCATTTATCCTATTTTTGCACTTTTTTATTTCTATAATTTTATTATAACTAAGCATCTATAGATTATAACTCAATAACAAGACCAACATTTTGTTTAAGTACAATTGCAAACCTAAGGGGAGGATACTCCAGTGGTAGAATAGAAACCTCTACCGCTGCCTCCCCGAGTTCGATTCCGGTAGAGGAACTTTGGGTAGGGGACGACTATGACTGTGTTGGCGTTGCGCACCAATGCCCCGAATCGAGATAGCGAATAGCAAAGGCGGTCCATGGAGTTCCTGGCCTATCATACGCCGCGCATGGAGGTTTTCTGGATTTATCCTCCTTTCCCATTCACTCGATTTCCCCTCAATCGGTGCGGTATCGTCCCCAGGTCGGCCCACCTCGAATAAAAAAAACAATGCCAAACCTAAGATGATGTGTTATTAGCACTCTATCATGATAGATTTTTGAACCCTTAGCTCTGTAACAATATCAATAATGATATTTTATTTGGATATTGCACATAGGATTTGATCTGAAAATAGCATTTTAATACATTCAATTTTTACCTGAAAAGTGACTAAGTCATAGTACATGGTGTATTGTATTAAGAATTGCAGCATATATACATTTTTTATAATTACATATTAATGAGCAGTAATACCAGTTACCTCTCAGTCAGCACAGTTATTATTTAATTAAGATAGATATTGTGAAACAAATTCTCAGGTAATATCAAGCTTTTAATGCTATCTATATAGTAAACCAAGTAACTTAAGGTGATTATTGTAAGATTCCCAGCTGTGATTATCAAACCGGACCAAACCTTGCACCCTTTTAAGACCAAGAAAGATACCAACCTATGGACTTGCCCCTGGCCAAATTGATGACCTGAGACTCACCCTGGATGAATTATGAAAGGTCTCTGCCCCTCTCCATCTAAACCTCACCACTTCTTGACCAATACCTAAAACCCAAACTATCTTTATCTTTAAATTAGTTGAGCATTATATGTACAAGATCAAACAGATTTGTGCTAAAATGAAAAGAATGCTCAAAGCTAATATAACAAGTGTTAAACCTCTCCCCAAACAGGAGGCTCAACCAGAGGCCATATTGCATGTAAGAAAATTTAGTACTGAGATGGTTTCAGATGAGAAATTTTATAAAAAATTACTTAAAATTTTACTTAAAGTTACTTAATAAAATTATAATCAAAGGTTGATTAGATTGATTAGTTCTAATGACATTGATGAAAAATCTGTTGTTTGAACCCTACAATAAATTCTTTAAGAATAGTGTTGGCTATTATAAACTAGTACTTTTCTAAAACCAATCACATATTATACTATAGAAATCAACACCCTACTATTGTGGGGGATTCTATTCTATCTTCATCTCTCTACATAGATACTTTACCCTAAAACTGCACTAATTTTTACTTTTCAATTTACAAAAAAATCAAATTTTTTTGATAAAACATATGAGGTCTAAAGAGGAGCATCACATATTATTTCTGATTGGAGTAGTGGTGTTACTAAAAAGGATTGTTATGCATGCTGTCAAGAAGGTTAGCTCACAATATAACAGAAGGTCCACCAGCCACACCAACTAATATGGTACCCACAAATATTCACCTCAGTAAAAACCATTTACTTCCAACTAGTGTGGTGATGTCTTGTAGCTTTATGGCCAATACTATGGGTGCTGACTCATTCCATTTTGAAGCTAATAATCTCCTGGCTTGTCATTATATTAAAGAGATAGCTAAATCTAAGATTAAAATAAGCAATGCACAATAAAATAAAATATAAATAAATCCTAAAAATAAGTCTGTATCATCTACTCCTAAAATTATGAATGTAGCTCTAAGTATTCACAAAAAAAGTTTTATGCCCCCTGCATAAACTCTCTAAAAGAAAAAAGCCTAGAAACTATAATAGACAAGCGCTGAGGAGTAGACTTTCCTCAAAAAGACCCCTCCTGTCCCCTACCTTTATAGCACCTTCAGTCTGCAGTGTTTTAACAATTGGGTCCTTGCCATAGTGGCGCAGCTCCCAAACATTATATTTTTAACCCAATTTTAGCCTTTTAATCCTAATATAAATTGGCTTTGGGTATTGAAAACAAATTAATAATGAGAATCTGGGCTTTTATCAAGGGTACCAAGTGCCCATACTAGAGCCTTAGTTTATAAGATAAGTCATTCTGATTTTTATTATATAAAGTACACAGGGAGGGGTAGGGGAGACATGGATGAAGGAATAGTATTTTTATCTAAGATGCCAGCTCAAGTCTGGTACCTGTCAACGTTTGAAGTGGAGATTGATCTGAACATGTTAAAGGTCAAAACAATGAACCATCCAAACACCCCCATCTGGGATAAAGCATCCCCTGACTTAAATCAATTGTCATTTAATAGGTCTACACTCCCAAATGGGCAAGAGCTAATCAATAGGTTTTAAGAATTGTCACAAGGTATGATCCCAATGAGGTCACCATTGACAACCTGAAAAAACCACATCACAAATCAAAGAGTTACAATTGAGATGCATCAAGAAATGTGATCCTGATAATATGTACATTGATATAGGGAGATGGCAGCTGCTTGACTCTCCTATTGTCACAGATTTGTCTAAGAAGAACTTGACTGGGCTCCCAGTCAGGGTGCGCAAGAATTCAGTGAAGGGTACAGAATGCCAAAGGCAAAGTGGTCTGTGCAACTAATAAAAGTGGGGTTCTATAGGAGACATGAGGAAAGTAAAAGCTCAGTAACATGCTGAAGGCCCCCAAGGCAAACCAGATGGTTGCATTGAGGGCAACTGCGAGTCTTGTGGGGGCAACCCCCAAGGGTGGGAGAGGCAGGGAGGATGATTGCTCCTCCAGAGTTTGCAGTCGCTGGCCTTCAGATTTGGATAGAGGGGCTTGTGCGCCAGTGAGGAATGACACAGAGGCCACCACGTGATTAGAAATGTGAGCAGAGGTATAGTAAGACCCATGAGAGGGGTTGGGACCAAGTTTCCCCTGGAGGGGGCGCTCTAGGTCCCACTGGTGGGCTGAGCCAGTGGCAGCTGAGGCAGCTATGGAAGCCAAGTCCATGAGTGGCAGGGTGGGGGCACTCAGGTGCTTCTCTAGCTGGGGAGCAATTTTGGAGGACTTGGTGACCAAATGGATGGAAGGGTCTCCATTAAATGGATGCACAAAAATGAACAAAGCAGCAGGTTTGTCATCAGGGGCAAAGCAGATTATCACATTTATGATCTGCTGCCATGTGGCAGAGTCAAGCAACTGGATAATCCAGTCAGTGAACATCGACAGGAGGACTTAGGCAATGCCACATTTTATCAGATCAATCAGCAGAATTTTTATAAAATTAAAGAGGTAGACGGAGGCTGTGGCAAGCTAGACAGGATTTGAATTTTATTTAAGCAATAAAAAATAGAATGAACTGACAACTACCCCTGGCTGGGGCAGTTGCCTTAATAACTGGGCTGAATGCATGAGGGGAGGTATCAAGGGATTGGTCATTTGAGGGATGGCGATGGGATTTGGTTGGCTGCCTCATATGGGAGCAGAATATTGCTCCAGATTTCAGCAAAAGTCAAGAAAACTTTTGCAAATTTTCCCGGATTCCTGGGGCCAAACCAAGTCAATACTACCAATCTGAGTTCTGGTGACCTGAGTCAGCCTGTTTACATGGTTTGGGTGCTCCGTATTTGTCCCAGGAGGCAGGGGTCCATGGATTGGATTATTTGTGACTTGAGCAGATCCCTCAATTGGACTATTTGTGCAATCCAAAGTCCCTGGATCCATTTTGGAGCGTTGGGGTAGATGGTACGAGTTTTTTGGGGCCTGATTTGAGATCTGAGCTATATTCCAATCTGATTTTTGGTGCAGGCCAGTCCAGACCAGCTCCCCCAGTCCAGAATTTGCAGGCTAGTCTCTGATGTTGGAAATTGCCATTTTTCCAAAATTCTGATATGGTTTGTCTGGGGAGTGGGTGGTCCCAGGGGCCCCTCCATACCCCCTGTGTGCGCAATCTCCCTGCAGACTCCTTCTATCAAACTTACCAGGGTTGAGGAGGGAGGAAGAGGTGGAGATGGGGTATCTTTGGGGGGAAGGCAGTCACCCAGCGCTCATCTATCACATGGGTTAGGTCACCCAGCTGTGACAGGGGATCCACTGGAGCCTTGTGGCCCCTTTTCATCTGGAAGGGGTACTGATCCCTATCCAGTTGCAAAGGCTGGTCCCCAGGACTTACACCTATTGGATGAAAAATAAAGTTTCTTATCAAAAAGGAACTAAATGCTCACTCAACTATAACAATCCCTCACACCCTATATATTTTGAAGAGTTTTAATTTAATAAGGTTTGTTAAAAATTCTTATTTAGTTTTAATAAGCATATCTCCTTACATTTCTTTAATAAGTCTTGACAATAGCATTTAACAGTCAAAATAAAGAATAGTTGCCATATATGTAGACCCTACTGAAGTATAAGTGCCTAGCCATTAACTCTCAGAAGCCATTCCGCTGCCAAATGACTCTAAAGAAAGCCAAAGTTTATGATTAAGACACCTCCAAGCAACTATAAATAACAATTAATTAGCTTTAAAAGTTTTATAAAGCCAAGTTTGGTGCTCACTACAGGGGGCCTGAGTTTTAACAAGTCAAAACGTTAATCACCAAATATGGACAATAATTCTAGCACTGAATATCCCCCTCCAATGAGGTAAAAAGAATCACCTAATGGATTAACACATCCCAATATGAAGTATCATTTGTATAACCTGAGATTCTTAAATCTAGGCCACCTTTGAGTTCATCCTACACATTCCAGATTGTAGAAATCCAGCTGATGCTTGCTCACTGATGATTGATGCCTGCTGGATTAAATAAATTTTTGTAACCAAAATTTAAATATAAGGCATAATAAAAATTAGATTATTATAAATTTTATTATTAGCATGATAGAAGTAAAAAACGACCCCCTTTGACATCTAATCATTTAGTATTTGAAGTATTTTAAGGGTCAAGAGATATCTGAGGATATGTTTGGAATAGCTTACCCAAGTCCAAATTAGAGAAATTTGGGGGAATAGCATATAAAAACTTGGGTTCTTGCTTCATGGTAGTGGAACAAAGGAAGGGTAATTCTGATTGGCCAAAATGTACCCATGAGGTACCAATTTTATGAACTTCAGCCAATCCCCATTTGAGAAATTTCTTTCACGTTGGGAGACCCCCGCCAAGCATATAAAAGTGGGGTACATGCATAGGCGCTTTGAAGGAATTTGTTAGGTTTGGGATAGTGCCTGCTGATGATCACCCCAAGGTATATCACATGGTTGGAGTAATCTGACTGGTCAATTTTACATTGAGTGCCTGTACAGGTTTCAAACTGGTGTTACCCTTTTTAACAGGGCTCCACCAAGAATCAGCCAGAGTCTTTTAGCTGATATCCTTGATATTGTCATGTTTATTATTTTTAAAATACCTCTTAGTAACATTGGAAAATCGCAAATGGCTGACATTTCCCTCTTCAGCTGAATTCAAACTAAAACATTATTATTCTTCAGCTTTGAGGGCAAATGTATGACATCACCCCACTCAAGAATGTTGGGGGAGAATAAGGTCAGATGAAATAGCCATGTAATAATTGATAATAATACCTGTAGCTACAGATTTGGTAGAGTAACCATTTACTCTTTTGTAAGTGATGGTGAAGAGACTCTCCCATATTGATTCAAGCTTACCGCTTCTAGAAGTGATATAATTATGGTAGTATAATACCATATCAGAAACTTGGAATGTAGTCAGGGGGTTTTGGAGCTCATTTGCAGCCTGCCCTTCTTTAGTCACCGTTTTGGCTAAATTAGTCATAGACTCAGATTGGAGTTAAATGATGCGTTGAGCTAATCTGTGCATAATTTTCTCAGGTTCCTCAACTCTAGAGGAGAATATATCTTTAACTAAAAGAGCAGGTATTCCTGGTTCCCACCTATATTTAAGACTCAGAATGGGGACATTTTCAAGATCTGATGATAACTGATCTGGTAAGCCATATGGGCACTGGGTAAGAATTGATCCTAGTGAAGTGGATCAGAAGAGGCCATTTTGCATAGGATGGATACCAAGGTCTCATTGGCTCTCTCCAAAGTCCCATTGGATGATAGATTGTACGGAGCTTAAAAAGTTGTTTAGCCCCCATGGAGGTGGCCAGGATTTTTAATACTATGGAGATGAAGTTTTTTCCATTATCACAGAGTTATACTTGAGGAAAGCCATGTCAAGAGAAAGTATTCTGATGTAAAAATGTGGCTGTGGCCTTGGACGTTTGAGAAGGAAGAGCTTCGGCTTCCACCAACTTAGTGAAATGGTCAATGGCTACCAGAATAAATCTGTTGCCATTAGTAGTCTGAGGGAGAGGACCTACTACATCCAGACTGATGGTGTGGAACGGTTGTTGAGGGGTAGTTGGTTGATACTGGTATGTAGTCTTGAAACCAGATTGCTTCTTACACATGAGGCAGGCCTCCAAGACGTCAACAATAGTTTCTATCATTCCATCCCAATAGTACCAGTCATTAATCCAATCATAAGTTTTCTTGGCCCTTCCATGACCAAGAGTGGAGTGTACTTCTAGGATAGCAGGTACACGTTCTGAGAGCTAAAGATAGGGCAGCCATTTTGTCCCCACCTGCTTATATAACTTCCCATTCTCCACTTTAGTGTTATGGAAGTGTCAGGCTAACATTTTATGTAAAGGCTCATCCTCATCTCCCAGTCATTAGGGGTCATTAAGAGGTCATGTATCCTCTCCTCCTCACTATTCTCCAAGTGAAGGACTGGTAGCCAAGTCAACCCATCAACACTCATGTGGCAGGTTCTAGCACGGTGTTCAATCTTCATGTCATAAGGATGGAGCTTTAGAGACCAGCGATCTAACCAGCCAGTAGAATTTTTCATGTTTTGTAACCATTTTAAGGATGCGTGGTCAGTAACCACAGTGAAGGTAGTTCCATATAGAAAAGGGCAGTAGTGCTTTACAGCAAACAGAACAGCAAGGCACTCCTTCTCCATTACACTGTAGTACGTTCAGCCTTTGACAGCATCTTACTAAAGTAGGATACAGGATGATCTACACCATTTTCATCCAACTGGGCTAAGATGGCCCCAACGGCATAGTCCAAAGCATCAGTGAATAAGATGAAGGGATTTATTATAATCTGGGTGCCGTAGGATAGGGCGTTGTTGCAGCAGTTGCTTCATCATCTCAAAAGCAGCCTTCTATTCCTCACCCCACTGAAAAGGAGTGTTCTTAGTTAATAGGCAGACAAGAGGCTCGCTGAGTTGTGCAAACTTAAGGATGAATTGATAGTAATATCCCATCATCCCTAGAAATACCTGAATATCCTATAGGTTTTTAAAGGGACGCATCTATGAGATGGCTTCAACTTTATCTTGGATTGGTTGAATTCCTTTTTGAGAAATGGAATGGCCTAGGAAGTCCAGGTTCTTTTGAAAGAAAGTAAATTTGGAGGGCTTTAACTTGATATTTGATTTATGTAGTTGTTGAAACACCTCCTTCAGGTGATCAAGATGCTCATTAAAAGATTTTAAAAATACTGTAATGTCATCGAGGTAGATGATGACGCAACTTAACTTCAAGTCCTGCATGATATGGTCCATTGTCTGCTGGAAAGTTGCAGGTGCGTTGCACAACCATTGAGGTAATTGGGTTGGTTGGAAGAGACCATCACTATAAATGAGAGCACATTTCTCCTGGTCTTCAGGGGAGAGATCCATTTGCCAATAGCCTCTAGCTAAGTCCATGGTAGAAAAGAAATTAGAGCCATAGAGTTAGACAAGGTGTCATCAATGCGAGGGAGAGGATAGCTATCCTTTTTCATGAGGTTGTTTAACTTGCAGTAATCCTTAACTATCTGATGACCTCCGTTTTTCTTTTTTATTAGCAGGAAGGGGAAGACAAGGAGCTTTGTGAAGGAACCAGCAACCCCGCGTCTAGTAACTGCTGAAGCTCTGTCCTCATTTGCTGTTCTTCAACTTTTGATTTGTGGTAAGGTTTTGACCAAATGGGATGGGCTTCATTTACATCAATGGAGTGGATAGCCCTTTATGTGGCCATAGTTGTTATCTGATTTGGAGAATATGTCACTATAGTCATTGATGAGAGTGTGAACTTTTTCCAGTTCATATGGGGTCAGCTCATCCGAGATATGGATGTTGGGTAAGGTACACATCAGGTAACTATTAGCAGGCCCATATACATCATGGAACCAATGGAGTAATTTTGTTCAGTGTCCTCCATAGGAACTAACAAGCTTCTGCCAATCTCCTGGTGTTTTTTACAACTATTTTCTTTGAGGTGAAGTTCCCAAATAGCAAAGCAATGGGCCTTTGGTAAGCTGGGTCAAGAATGCCAGGCAAAACCTGAGGCTCCAAGGGACTAACACCCTTAATACTAATGGGGTGCAACAAGAAGTGGTGTGGGATTTAGAGAGTGATTTTTGTGTCCACCACTCATTGTTCACCAGACTTAATCACGACCTCATCTGCAGCATAAAAATGGATACCTTCCCTAGCATCCACTGAATTGGGAAATTTCTTTGTGCTGCTCCCAGAAGTGGTATAAGACAAAGGTATAGATGAGAGGGGGAATTCAACAAGGCAAGAGTATTCGTGCTTACTGGATTCTTTATTGGATAAGACTAATGGGACTTCATAGTTGAGTAATGAGAGGTAACCTTGCTTTAAGCTAATTATTCCCCCATACTCGATCATAAATCGAGTGCTGATGAGCATATCATACGCGCTGTTATCTAAAGCCACAGCAGGGGCTGATAAAATAAGCTTTCCAACTCGAATGGGAAGGGAAGAATATGCCCCAATAGCACGGGTATTGTTGGGGCCAGCGGTTCCAAATTCTTGCATGTACTCCAAGTCAGGCGCTAGCTTTATCTCCTTGATAAGCTTACTGGAGATTATGTCAACTATGGAGACAGTATCCAGGATGGCCATTACCTGGACTTTTTAAATGACGACTTCAACCTTGGTGAGTGTTCCTCCAAAATTAGGTGACAGAGCTAAGACCTTCTTGAGACGTAAGGTGGAGGTGAGTTTTTTAGAAGTCTCAGGGTAGTTATTCATGATGATCTTATGGGATGAACTTTTGAAGAGGTCAAATAAAGCCAGCTAAGAATTAGTAACCATCGCTGGCAGTGTCAATCACTTTTGGACACCTTAGAATTTGACTGAGGTACATTTTATCAGGAATGGTAATCTTATCTACTCCTCCAGCGTTCAAATGATCAGGAACCTCTACCTCAGCGGGGGCTCCCAATATATAGTAACCAACATCATCATAAACCCCCTCAGATTCGTCCCCAAGGGTATTCTCAACAACTGGCAAGCCCACGATGGAGGTAGGAGTGATGGCCACAGGAGATTGAATAGCCTCAGGTCACGCTTTTACCAATTAGCTGGAGGGGTAGGCACAGCAGCTTTAGTAAGCTTGTGCAGACGGATGGTTGTTACTTTACAGGGCTTTGATTCATAAGGAGGAGTGATAACCTTTTTAAGTCGCACAAAGGAGCAGGCTTTGTAGGGAGAATAGGCACAGGAGGGCTTACTTCCAACTGATCAATCAGCGGTAGCTCCTCAATAGTGAGAGCTGGATGGTTCACCTCAGCTTCCTTGGTTGTTGCACATGAATGGAAATTGGCAACATCTACTAACGCCTCCTTTAGATCACAGATATTTTTGAAATGGCGTTTCACTGAGATAATATGCCTGCTAGAGAGGGCTGAGAAGCTAATCCAGTTAACAAGGCGGTGATAGCATCATAAAGCGTGAGCATGTTAGAGGTTATTAACCTTTGTGTAGCGAGGTAAAATTGTTCAGCAAAGGCAAGGAGTGGTTCAGCTTCATAAATGCTAAGGCGCATAAAGGCTTGTTTTTCCATGAGTAGACTCTGCTTTGATCCAAATTTAGCCAAAAGAGCCTCCTTCACCTCTGCCCAAGTGTGCGAAGGGTCCAGATAAGGCACTATTCTCTCTTGTGCTAGGCGGCTTAAACAAGGAAGGATGTGTTGAACTTTTTGCTTATCAGCTGTGCCATGCATGGCAACTTCATAAACTTACAAGAAAGTAGTAATGCTTTCTTTGACAGAGTTGTATTTGTATTTGAGAGGGAGTTTTAAAGGGCGCTGCTCCAGCTTTTCAAGATGGGATAAGGCGCAGGTGAGTTGCTTCTCAAGAGCAATGATTCTGGTCATACAGGGATCCCCTGTAATGTGCACTATTTTGTAGGAATCCAGATGATGTTTGCTCGCTGGTGCTTAATGCCTGCTGGATTCCACTTTTTTTGTAAATAAAATTAAATATAAGGCACTAATAAAAATTGGATTTTTATAAATTTTATTATTAGCATGATAGAAGTAAAAATGACCCCCTCGACATCCAACCATATAGTATTTAAAGTATTTTCAAGGATCAAGGGAGAATGAGGATATATTTGGAATAGCTTAGCCAAGTCCAAATTAGAAAATTTGGGGGAATAGCATATCAAAACTTGAGTACTTACTTCATGGTAGCGGAACAAAGGAAGGGGAATTCTGATTGGCCAAAACATACCCTTGAGGTAAAAATTTTAAAAACTTCAGCCAATCCCCATTTGAGAAATTTCTTTCACGTTGGGAGACCCCCGCCAAGCATATAAAAGTGGGTACATGCGTAGGCGCTTTGAAGGAATTTGTTAGGTTTGGGATAGTGCCTTCTGATGATCACCCCAAGGTATATCACATGGTTGGAGTAATCTGACTGGTCAATTTTACATTGAGTGCCTGTACAGGTTTCAAACTGGTGTTATCCTTTTTAACAGGGCTCCACCAAGAATCAGCCAGAGTCTTTTGGCTGATATCCTTGATATTGTCATGGTTATTATTATTAAAATACCATTTAGTAACATCAGAAAATTGCAAATGGCTGACATTTCCCCTTTTTGGCTGAATTTGACCTAAAACATTCTTATTCTTCAGCTGTGAGGGCAAATGTCTGACACAGACTGCTGTCAGACAATTGACTCATAGGCTTTAGAAAATGAATGTTGTGGGTAAATTTGGCTGAATAGAGGCAAGGTTGGGCATTTGTGAGTCCCTGATAAGGAGGAAATTGAATTTAATAACATTAATGATTTAGTCAGCCAAAAGACCCTGGCAATTCTCGTGGAACCCCATAAATCAGGGTACACAATTTTGACTTCTCACCGGGCAACTAAGTCAATATCTAATAGTCAGATTACTCTGACTATATATTAAACCATGGGGCATCCATTGGACGGTGCTTCCACAACCATGCTCAGGTCCATTCAAGCACCTATGCGGGGGCCTCCCCCTTTTATATGCATGACAGGGTCCCCCAAGGTGAAGTAATTTTCTCAGATGGGGATTGGCTGAAATACATCATGTCACTACCTCACAGATATGTCTTAGCTAGTAATGCTTCCCTATCCATCATTCCATTAAAGAGATGTGAGTTTGTCAAGCATTGATAGGCTAAAATTCCATATTTTCTAATTCAAAAACTCCCAAGCTATCCAAATGTCAAGCCTTGATGCATTAAATACTGATACCAATTTATTATATAAGAACTCTCTTTCTTATCCCTGTGCATGGTACATAATAAAAACCTTAAACCAAAAACCACTTTAATACTTATTCATTTTTTATTTTCATATACCCAGTGAGAAAAGCCCTTCACTTCTATTGTTGGATTTGAGGCTAACAGCACCTGCGAACCTTTTCCCAGCTTAAAATCTAACAACTGCAATAAATATTACCTACAGTCTAAAATCAGCAATTTCATCTAACAGTTTTGGATGGAATCTATTTGACTGAAGGCCAATCAAGACGCTCCTGAGCTATGGTAGTATATTACTATATGTGGAGACTTTATTGCTCCACTACCATGGCCACTAACGAGTTTGTTAACAGGGTGGAACCTATACTTGATTATTTGTGCATCCCTCCCTTCATCACCTCCTCCAACTAGTAGATCTGCTCTATTCAGAATTATTACGCCAGCTAAAATTCATGCAGAACCTTAACTCCAACCTTGTTGATTTTTTACAAAGCTCTCCTGCATTTGTCAGAGTTAACTGTGAGGAGATTCAGGATAATCAATGCCTCATTAATGACACCTGAAGTCAGATCACAATATTAAATTCTGGGATTTCAGGCACATGGTTAACCAACTTACTCATAAGTTTCAGAGCGTAGTTACTGGATTGTGTGATAATGTACATCAACCCTCCTCCAAATCTGCAGGTCAGATTTAAGCTCAGGAATGAGCTCTGATACAACGCCTAAACCAAATAGAGGCGTTATTAAAAAGTCTGCAACAACAATGTCAGAATCTTACCCTTGAATCAGGAGCCCAATGGCCACTAGCTCCCAAAGGCCCTTGAGACCCATGGCTTTGACAGAGCTGAAGAGCCACCTGGATCTCTTGGTTCACTATTCCACACACCATAGAATCTGATGAACTGTGGAAGAATGAGATATCTCAAAAATCAAAGATTTCATAATCAACTCAAACAAAATTGCCTGAGAGCGGAGTTCACCCTGATTGAATAATCACCCCAACATCACCTTGGAGACATTAGACAAGGAGTTTAAGAGCATACAGGATTTCACTAATGTCAGCAATAAGCGTCCCAGTTGTATAGAAAAAACTTGTACCAAACTAGGTGACCAAGTCAGTAACTTTGAGGCTAAGGTTTAAGCTCTCAAAGTTCAGATGGAACAGAAAGCTTATACAGCTGCCTTTGATCAATGTTGGAATGAATTATAAGATGACCTAGATAAACTAATAATACAATTGGTCAAAGAGCCCCGTGAGTATGCAGAGACAATGGCCTCTGAGCCCATATGAAGTGCTGAGTTGAATATCAACGCTCTCTCTGCACCATCTAGCTCTACTTTTTAACCCAGTTTTAAAGAAAAGTTTGAACCTGGTCAAGAGAGTACTGCGTTGTTTTTGAATGATATTTAAAGTACAATGGAGGAGGCTTCTGACAGGCAGAAAGTAAAGCATATCCATTTTTTCCTCTGTGGGGAAGTTAGAGATAATGTCCTTTCATTTACATGCTTGTCAAACCTGGGTGCAAGTATAAACCTTTTTAATTTAGGAGTTTAGGAGTGATAAGCCCCTCTTGAGCCAAAAACGGGCTTTCATAGTGATTCACCTCAACAAAGTATATCCTGCAGAATTCTTTAGATAATTTTATGCCAGTGCTCAGACTATAGTTAAACCAATTATATTCTTTTTAGAAAATGCATTAATGCTGTCATATCTGCCCTCAAATTATAGTCTGACATTCAATTTCAAATTATAGGTCTCAAGTGAAATTCTATGTGCTTCTAAAAAGTCAAGGAGGCTTTGAGTAGTAACTCATGTTGCTACGTTGAATAAGCTCCCTACTTCTTTGAAGAAACCCCCAGACCTCACATACACGCCGTAGAATAAAAAATGATAAGGACATACCTATCTGCTTTTACTGCAAAGGCTGCCGTTACACTAATGATGACTGCTATAATTGATGCATGAAAGAGGCAGAATGCAAATTGTCAGCAAAGGTGAATTTAGAATGAGGAAATAGGCTCTTCATGATGATAATTCCACCACTATGTCTCTATATGAATCTACTTTCCCTAAAAAGATTGCCTCTTAGGATGTCTGAGTAAAAGAGTTATCTACTTATGAAGATAAAATTTTTGATATTTTAAAATTGCTTCTTTAATAAGTCACCCTTTTTTCTCCCATGCCACACCAGTTTGACAGCCTGATTACTTTGGATGCCATTAAAGTTCACCAAATCCCTATTCTTGCCATCATTGATAGTGGGTCCCCAGTGAACGTCATTTCTCTAAGACTTATGAAGAAAATTAAGGTTGCTCCCAACTTGTTGAACTACATGGAGTATGGCACCAAAGCCCCAGCGTACAAGTTCTAACATGGCTTATTTGGCATATCCCCCTAGGTCCAGTAAATTATCATTAGACTTCCCGGTGGTAGTCCTTGACAATTTCAACTATAATACTGTGGGGACTCAATTTCTCCATGAGTACAATGCCATCATACACTATGCTGATGGGTTCTTATCCTTACTTGGGACACGCGTCCCCCCTGTTATTTTTTTACCAAGGATTTTAAGAAACGCATAAAGGCTTGCACCTGCTTACCAGAGTTGGATGATAATGTTGATCAAATTGAATATCATTTTAGGGCACTTACATATGACTCCCACTCCATGTGGTTGTTGGAAAAAAGGATGCTCTTATATTCTCCAGAACCAAAGGTAGTTCCTCTAAGGTAATATCATAAATAACACCCTTAAAGAAGCGGATATCCCTTATGGAAGCCTCTTATGATTACAAGGAGTTGATAAAACATAAGTAAAAGAAATCATAATTTTGTCCCAAATTTCTTGATTCCGCCTATGCCAGTTTATTTTGGTATTATTGGACAACTTGTCACCCAAGGAATCTACAGTGATTCCTAAAACTTGATAGCCTACTTATAGATAGTACCCATTGACAAGATTAATAATGTGTAGTTACTTGAAAGCCTTTGTGAATTCAGATTAGAAAATATCTCACACTATGGCACTAGCTTTGACTTCAATCAAAAAAATTTGACTGCCTAGGAAAGGAAGAAGATTGTTGAGCCACTGGAAAAATATGCCAATCTCTTCTCCACCTCCAAGTATGACTTTATAAAATGAAAGGGGTTGTACACAATGTAGACACATGAGATGCCCCTCCCATCCAATTGTGACTTACTGGAAGAGCAAGGTGTAGGAAGCTCAATTTGCCACGGAGCTCAAGGTGGTACTAATATTAGGACAGATGATGCCCTACTAACGCCCATGGGCGTTTTCCATTCTAATTGTACACAATGAAGATGGAAGTCACCAAGTTGTTATGGCTAACTGCAAGCTTAATTTGAAAACCAAGAAGGACAGCTATCCATTGTCTTTAATTGATGACTCACTACACCGCCTAGCTGGAGTTCAATTTTTTACAATTTATCTTACCGCAGGTTCTGGCAGATAAGGATTGCACCCAAGGATCAAACCAAGTTCACATTAATTGCAAATGAGAGATTCTTTAAACTGGAATAAATACCAAAGGTGCTGTGTAACACTAAGCCATTTTTTAATGGGCTATGGAAGGAAAACTAGGTGACCTAAAGCTGTTATTTTTTTAGTTTACCTTAATCTATCACCATATTATCTAAAAACTTTCAATGGACAAATTGAGCATCTTAATTGAGTCTTCGATCATATTAGGCAGGCATCCCTGAAGCTTAACCTTTCTAAGTGTCTATTTAGCCATCCCAAAATGGAGTTTCTTGGACACAAAATCACTAAATGAGGGATATAACCTACATCTGAGAAAATTGTTGTGATTGAGAAAATGACCCCCTGTAGCCTTAGAGACATCCAAGTGTTCCTTGGGATGGTGGGGTATCACAGTCAGTTTATACTGTAATTTAAGGACCTCGCTAAGCCTGAAGTCTACCTGCTCTTAAAAAGCTTTCTTTATGTGGAATCCCGAGCAGGACCAAGCTTTCAACCTCCTTGAACAGCCTTGATTACACAGACTGTCCTTATTCATCCAAAGTATGACCAATTTTCATACTATTCACCAATGCTGTGATGTAGCTGCGGGGGCCATTTAGCCCAGACAGACAAAAATCAAGTGATTGACTGGTGGGTTATTTCAGCAAGACCATATCCAAAGCTGAGAGTACTACAACATTACCAAATGGGAGTGCTTGGCTATACTTCTTGCTGTTAAAAACTTCTGAGCTTATTTGTATAGGATTCACTTCACCATTGTGACTAATCACGCCCCTCTCACTTGGCTGCAACAGATGAAGGATTTGACAGAAGGCTTGCAAGATGGGCTCTTTGAATCAAAGTTACAGCTACACTACTATTCATTGGGTGGTATAACCATCATAACGGTGACAGTTTGCTAAGGATGCTAACTTTGGCTGTTCTTGTACCTGAAGAGAACCATTTGTAAGATAAATTGGATGACCAGACATATGGGAGTTAGAGATGTTGGAGACTAAAAAAGAGTTGCATAACATGACAAAGATACCAAGGTAAAGATTGAGATGCTCTAAAAACTTATTGTCAGAAAGTAGCTACCCTCTATGTGACCCTCCTCTCAAACTGAAGTCATTGTCAATGGCCACTCCAGAGTGGAACATAGAGCGGTCAAGAAGATATACAAGTGTCTGAAGAAACCATGGTTTTTGGAACTGCATGCTCAAAACCATACATAAAGTACTATAAGATAGTCTAATTTGTAGACGCAGAATTTTTAGTATACACTATAAGCACAAATTTATAGCTCTCTTATCAACATTTCTTATGGTCAGTATGGATGTAGTGGGACCTTTATCGATGGGTCTTAATGGTCATCGCTACACTCTCCTCACTATTGGCCACGTAATTGGTGGGTCAAGGCTATCTCTGTTCCTGCCTCTACTGCAAAGGCTATTATCCTATTCATTTTTCTCTTCATCTTCACATAGCATAAGTGCTCTAGGGTCTTACTTTCTGATGATGGGTTAAATTTTACATCCCAAAAATCCAAGAACTAACGCCACTGTTTGGTACCATCCAGCACTTCACTGACCTTGTAATTCTTCAACTAACGGGACAATGGAATGAGCAAACAGTACTCTAATATATATTATTTAAAAGATGGCAGCCACTAATATCATGCGATGGAATCAATACTACCATCTGCCTTGTTAGCCTACTAGATAAGCTATTATTGAATAATAAAGATGTTGCTGTTCCTGGCCCTGTATGGGAGAGTATACTGCTACCCAGCAGTGACCAACCATTGGTAAATTCTTATGCTCCTGAAACTGCTAAGATAACCATGAGAGCATTGGCTGACAAAATAATTAAGATGCAGGCGCTGGTCACCCAAAGAATCTTCACAACCACTACAAAAGAGACTGCACAATCCAATACCTATTGACTGGCTCACCCCTCCTATAAAACTATAATCTTGTTTTGTTCTATCACCATCATCCTGGTGGGCAAACCAACAAGTTTGATACTTAATAGTTATCTTGATTGAGTACTATACAAAGCTTGCTCCAAATAATCTATTGCTAATGTCATATAAGGAACTGTGGGTAATAGGGTTCATGCAAGAATCTTATGGTCCTATGTCCCCCTCTGACAGGATCTTGAGGGAAGAAATTTTAGGTTTTGAAATGTATAACAATCCAAAGGTGTTAAAGATCTGAAAGATGAACTGTTAAAACGCTCTCATACAGGATCAAGCCTCCCTGACTCAAATTTAATTGTTGTTTAATAGGTTTATGCCCCCAAATGGGCAAGAGATAATTATGGGGTTTGTTGTGATTGTTTGACCAACCATCAGTTCATGCAATATTTAGCAAATACATATATTTTGCTAAAAACTTAGAGACAGATTTTGATATTGTAAGGAATCTCAAGCATGCAGACCTCAACTTCATAAAAGATTGCCAAAATTGAATTAATTTCTTTTGGTACTCTTGCCTCAGCGCCAAAGGTTTATAAATTCAGCGGATTGAAACCCATAACCCCCAGTGCAACTTCTATCCCTTTGATCTAGTGCTTGCTTTAATTTTTGGACATGGCGGATTAGATCTAATTCCACTAGATATATCTTTATCCTCTAATTTGTTTCTCGCGCCAGCATAAAGAACTGGGTATGAGGAATCCTATTTTCATAGTGGAATTCTGCCAGAACCTCTGATGCAATCAGTTGATTGTGACTACAATGGAAATCCGCTGAGCCTTAGGAATTCGCTCAATTAGTCTAAATTAGATTACTAGATCATTAATCTATCACTTGAGTACTGATTAGTATACTTAAAATACACCAATATGAACGCTAGTAGAAGGGCATAACTTAGCTGAATTCTAAGGGTGAAGGATTTTTTTCCAAACGTTGCTGGAAAAAACCTTAGCTGAAAAAGTTATCCTGGAGAGCATTTGAGCCTTTATGAGTACTAGATAATACATTGCGCAGTTTTCAATTTGATAATAAAATGTACTTTTTGCCGAGATTTGTTCCTTTTGCAAGTTTATTAAGGTCGCTGTCCTCATATAAGTACCTTATTTATTTTGAGGTTAAACCCTGTGCCTTCAAAATTTGACGTCTAAGCTCCAATTGCCACATTTTGGTTCTCACTAAAAGGGCTCACTCTTGATCCCTGTAGTTTAATATAATTGGGTATGGATTCCATTAGTTCTGGGGAAAATTTCCTTACAGAAGAAGTAGTACAATTGATGGATGTTAAAAAGGTCACCTTAGTGGCCCCACAGACCCAGAATGATGATTCCCTAAGTATGAGCGGCTTTAAACGCTCACGTTGGCCAACTTTCAGATATTATACTTGGTCACAACCGTCAAGTCAAAGAGCTAACTAAAATTACTGAAATACATGAACGCCACCTCAAGAGCTTTGATGTAGATATGACCAGAGCTATTCACTCTAATTCGGATTTGTATCAACTCTTTGATACTTTAACTTGAAGTAAAAACCCAAGGCCAGAAGGTTAGGTTCCTTGTGAATGAAAATATTCATAGAAAATTGGAATTTCTAAATGCCACCCAAAAAGTTGAAAGTAAAGAAATTTTTTTTACAAGTGGAACGCTGCCATGTCGTTACCATGGGGAACTGTTTTAATAGTTAATAGGCCATCCAGGCTGCTAATAAAAGCCATGAAGAACCCTGTAAGCGTTAAAGTTCTTTAAACTGTTGCAGAGGTTCAAAGGTGGGTTCAAAGCCGAAAATTTATGAAAAGTGATTGCACCAGGATTTGAACCTCAGAACTTAATAAAATTTAAGTTCAGAGCCAAACGCTGAGCAAATTATGCTAGATGATGTCAAAAACGCAAGGATGGACTGAATACCAACTACTTTATTAGTTTAAATTGTCAATATTTATAGGGTGCGTAGGGACATGGTGCCTCAAAAACTTTTGTGGCCCCATCCGCTTAGGATCTTTCATTGCCTTCTGGATTGACCGCCTGGGCAACACCCTCATTGTACTTTGTTGCCCCCATGACTGGAGCAGTGGAAACAACGCCTCTTGTGATTCAGGAAGAGAAAATGAGATTCCTGAAGTTGTCTTCATTGATTCTCAAACGTGTGCGGATTCCTGAATGAGTTTGGAATTAGTGCCATCAAGATAAGGCTTCATTTGAATAGGCTTCAGAACTGATTCACTGTGGCTCAATTTAAAAGTAGGGACTTCAATTTATTTTTCATCTCGAATCCAATGACCCCCCTCAAGATCCTGTCAGAGGGGGGTATAGGGCCAAAGGAACTAGACATACACTCTATTAACCACAGTTCCCTGGGTGACGTTGGCAATGGAGTATCCTGGATTCACCTTATTAATTACCTTGTAAGGTCTGGACAAAATAAAGTTGAGCTTATTCTGTTGATTATCAGGTCGATGGTGATAGAAGAGAACAAGGTCACCTAATTGGAAAGTTTTTGAGGAGGGTTGGCCGAGATTAGATTGGGATATCTCTATTCCTGTAGTGGTGACAATGCCTTGTGTGTCTAAGGCTTATAGCCGGTCAATTCCATCAGCTAAGGCCTCTATAATTAACTTGGTTTTATTAGGCATGGAGATATCAAGCAATGACTGAACGCTACTTGGTAGCTGGGAATCACGCTCATACAAGGCTTTAAAGGGGGACATCTTAATAACTCGGTGGTAGCTTATCTTATAGGAAAGCAACGCGCTGGTTAGGTAGTGGTTCCCGCAAGAAGGATCTGAGGCGGTCATCTTATGTAAAATGGAGATAAGAGTTCCGTTAGTGCATTCTACTTCTCCATTAGTTGATAGGTAAGGAGCGGCGAAACACTTATTAGTGCCAAATAGAGAGGCAAGTTCAAGTACTACCTGTGAGGTGAAGTTCAACCCGTTGTCTTAAAGAAGGTTTAGGGCACCAATGCTGGGTATAAATGGATTGAACAAGAAAGAGGGATGTGGATTTGGTGGTGGCAGCTGGGACCAAAATTGCTTCAACCCACTTGGTTTAATGTTCCAAAGCTAGGAGAATATACTTAAACTCATGCAACCCAGTGGGAAAAGGCCCACAACATCAATGCTAACAACATTGAAGGTTGCTATCAGAGTGATTAATGAGTGTTAAAATTGAGGATTGGTTCAGTCGTGGGATTATCAAGTAATACATGCCTTCAAGATCTGTTGGATGGTCTCTACCATTTGGTCCCAGTAACATCACGATTTCAGCAATTCGTGAGTATTCTTAACTGCCTCATGTACCACAATAGTTTGTACCTCTAGAATAACATTGGTTTGGGAAGAAGGGTGGACATAAGGGAGCCATTTCTTATTGACTTTATTGTGCGCAACCCATCCTTAATTTGAGTGTCTCAGGTCATCCTTTTGAGCTCAGCTCGAACATTTGGAGTTTCCAATTCCCATTGCTCAGGTCAACCTATCGGATTGTACAGCTGGCTCTTTGAAAATCAAAACTGCTAGCCCCAGAATCCTGGAGAGGCCATCAGCATTTTGTGAATTGCATCCACATGTTAGACAATGGTAATATCATAGCTCTGCAGCTGTGAGGCCCATCTGGCTAAACGACCTTCTGGGTCATTCATTTGCTGGAGCCATGGAGTGAGGAGTGGTCGGTGACAATGGTAAAGTGGGTACCATAGAGATAAGGTCAAAAATGTTTGATGGTTAGCGAGACAGTCAGTCAAACCATCTCAGTAACACTGTAGTTTCATTTGGCTTTACTCAGTGTCTTACTAAAATAAAACCACAGGATGGTCGGCCTGATTTTTGTCATGCTGGGCTAGGAAGCCATGATGACGACATCACTTGCATCTATGAACAACAAGAAGGGTTGGTCAAACTGCAGGCGGACTAGAATGAGTTTAGTACATAGAGCAGTTCTCAAGGCATTAAAATCCTGTTTTGTTAAGGCCGCCATTCAAAAGGAACATTCTTCTGTAGGGGGTAGAATAATGGCTCAACTAGATCAGAAAGCTGGGGGATAAACTTACAATAGTAGCCCACTTTGCCTAGGAACACCTGGATATCCCTTAAGCTTTGGGGGCGCGACATTTTTTCTATTAAGACAACTTTGTCTGGTATAGGCTGGATGTCATCCTTTGAAACTTTGTGTTCTAGAAACTCCAGCTCTGACTGGAAGAAAGAGCACTTTAATGGTTTAAGCTTTATCAAAGCCTTCTGGAGCCAATTGAAGACCTCTCTGAGATGCTTGATGTGTCCATTAAAGGTTCGTGAGAAAAAGTAATGCTGTCTATTTAGACGAGGATGCCACAAGCTTCAAGTTCCCAAACCCGTTCATGAAGCGTTAGAAATTGGCTAGGGCGTTACAGAGGCCCTGGGGCACCCTTATGGGCTTGAATAGTCCCTTGTAGAGCTATGAGAGCGCACTTGGCTCGATCTTTGAGGAGAGATCAACTTGCCAATATTTTCTGGCAAGGTTAATGGAGGAAAAGTACTACAATCTGACAAACAGATGGAGGGAATCATCAATCTGGGGAATAGGATAACTGTCCTTCTTGATGATGGAGTTGAGCCGCTTGAAGCTCATCACCACTTGGTGGCTGCCATCCTTCTTTCAAACAGCAGAAGAGGAGAGGCCCAAAGGGCTGCGTGATGGTACTAGGGGCCTGCCATCAAGTAGTTGTCTGAGATCCACCGCCACCTGGGCCTCTTCAACCTTGCTTTTTTGGTAGGGTCAGGACTGGGAGGGGGAGCATCCCAAGTCTCTACATGATGTAGGACTCTATTTATTCTTCCAAAATCATATGTCAAGGCTGAAAATAGGTCCAAATACTCCTCCAACAACTCTTGAACCTTGCTTTATAGAATCGTCCAAGAAAACCTTTCCAATACTAGTGTCAACCAGGCCCACAGATGTTGGTATCTCCATGCTGAAGTCTATTAGGCTCCCAAAGCTTCGGGCATTGTCAACAGACTCCACTGGTAGGAGGCAGACATAGGCGGTGGGACTGGTTGGACCTACTATTTTGGGTTTGTCAGTAAGGTTAACCAGAAATACTGATATGGATTCAGCATAAGTTAAATCTAGAATTCCCAGGCAAGTTAGCACCTCATTGGCGGATGGGTTGTCTAGGACTCGGATTTCCAGTAGGTATCCAGAGGAAATGTTAATATGGACCCATGTGTTGGCAATGACTTGGGACTTCAGAGGTATTGTAGTCACCCAAGGTAAATAGATCAGCATGCCTTCTTGCCCATCAACAGCAGGGGGGCAATTGGAATTGAGGGCTCCTTATAAGATATTCAAGTCAATTAATTCAGCCTTCGCTCTCCAGTAAACAGGCTCAGGCTTTGACTTCCATCTTAGAGTCCTGAGAAGTTTTAAAGATCAGGGGGACCCAATGCCCTAGTAGGGATATAAAGCCATCATTATACTGGGCTATGGCTGATTATTACTGAAGGAACTGAGTCCTAAGGAGCAGGTCATAGCTAGGGGTATCTAGCATCAGCGGGGGTGTTTACAGCAAGCTTTTTGAACTGCACCGGTAGTGAGGAATAGGCACCTATAGATTGGATGCATTGTGGGACAGCTATGCCATACTCCATATAGTGAGGCAGATTTGGAGCTATCTTGATGCGCTTCATTAACTTGGATGATATGACGTTCACAAGGGAGCCATTGTTAACTATGGAGAAGACCAGGATCTTATGAACTTGAGCTGTGATGCGGCTTACCAAACTTCCAAACAGGGGAGGTAGCATGAGAAACATGGGAGACTCATCAGAAGAGGAGAAATCATTATTAGTCTCTTTATTGATGGATACTGAAACTTCTTCTCCAGGTACAATAGCTCCAGGTTCTTTCAAGGTTATGGAGGATTCTTGAGGCGTGGTAGGGATATCGGCATGGAGAGCCTCGTCCTTCATGCTGACAGCCCTTTTCCTGCCTCCTTGGCAAGTCCTTTCCAGAAGGTCTTGGCACTGTGTCTGAAACCGTTACAGTAGGTGCATCAAGGTCGAGGATTCTTCTAGTTTTTGATCACATGGACTCAAGGACGATCTGAAGGACATGAAGAGATAGCTTTAGAGTGTAGGTTTGACGCAGGAATCTCATTAAGTACTTCCTTGATTTCCTGGATACAATTAAACCCATTCTTCTGCCCGATCATATGTATTTGAACCTCAGGGTAGGATCCCAATGTGGAGATGACAGCGGTGATAGCATCATCCAAGGTTATAAGATTAATAGTGACTAAGGGTTATGCTTGGCATAAAAAAGGATGGCAAACTACATGGGGATGACTCCGTTATTAAGGCGGACACCCATAAGCGATTATTTTTAATTGACCAGGGTTTGATTGCTGTCAAACCTTTGGATTAAGGCTGTATGGACCTGTTACCAGGTGTTGCACCCCTTCAAATGGGATGTCATGATCTCCTAGCAAGCTGTTGTGGCAGGATTGGATATGCTTCACCTTCTGCCAGTTGGTGGCCTCCTCCATGAAACTCTCATATGCATACAGAAAGGAGGAAATGCTTTCCTGGCCGGGGTGAACCTTTCTTTAAAACTAGGTTTGAAGTTAGTTACAATAGTATTAAAGAGGGTGTTAACACCGGGAATGGGCGCTAACTCTGAGATCTCAGCTTCCACATAGTTGCGGGGGGCCTGCTGGCCTAGCAGTTGCCGTAGGCCCTCAAGGTCCTCTTAGATATCATCCCAGTTTTGGTTGAGGGAGGAAACAGAAGCCTTATTTACAACCTGCCCTTTTAAGGATTGAATGTCGGCGCCCTAAAGGCGAAGCTGGCTCTCCAAGGTAGTAAAATGAGTTTTAAACCCTCAACAAGTTTGATAAGCTGAGGGATGCGACTATCTGTAAGCTTAATGAAGGCGCTGAAGTTACTTATTTTGTCTAACAATGCCTCAATGGAAACCCTAGAGTCAAAGGGGACTCCATCCACCCATAGTTTGCATCCCTGAGCTACATTCCAAATTTGATCATGTAAGGCAGCCAAGGCTATTATCACATCCTTTTGCCATGTCTTCATGACCATAGGGAGTGGGTGCTATAGGACCTGAGAGCCCTTGAGGTCCACAGGGACCCTCACGCTCTTTGGGCCCCTAGGCCCTTCAGTACCTTCACTCCTGGAGGGGTAGTCACAAGAGGCCAGCTCCCAATAATGTTGTTGCAGGGTCCATACCAGATCCTCAACTTGGAGGAGGTGCTGATTCCAGGTTGCCTCAAGAAGTTGGACGTTCTGACGCAGCTGGTCCTCAGGATATCCAGAGGTCCCACTATCAACACTGAAATTTGGTCTTGGGCCTCATTGATCAATTATTAATTATTGATAATGACCTCACGGTAGTCATGGACAAAAGAGGATGTCACGTTTTAGAAATTGACAATGTGGGAGTGTAAGGCCTGGGTGAGCCCCAGTTGTCAGGAGTCTTCAAGATGGTGCAACCCAACTTGCTGGAGTAAGTGATGAATAGCTGGGTGGACAAATCTGTGAAGGTAGCGTTTTAGACCCTAGCCAAGTTCTCCTGCTGGCAGCTGGGCTGAGGCATAGATGTCCCGCATGGTAGAGGGCACAGAAGAGGCGTGGGAGTGACTGGAGCGGGCACCCAGGGAGTAGATGCTGTTATAAATCGTTGGACAGCATTGTTAAGGTTCTCATACTAAAATTTGGTACTGACTTCCATCAACAGAGGGCAAGGAAAATGGAATGTGGCCCAGAATTCTAAAGTATCGGGATGTGTGGATGGTACTTCATACTTTGAAGTGCTAATCCATTGAGCAACGCTTCTTGACTTATCAGCAGATTGATCCTCAGGGCTGCTAGTATTCTCCATTGTTTGTGATAGACGTTTTAGCTTAGGACAGCTCAGAGCCCCATGTAGTGAGCACCACTTTTTGTCAGCGTTACAGTTCTCTAGACTGTTGCCAAGGCTCAAAGGTGGGCTCAAAGCTGAAAATTCACAAAAATTGATTGCACCGGGTTAAAACCTCAAAACTTAATAAAATTTAAATTCAGAGCCAAACGTTGAACTAGTTATGCTAGAGAAGGTTGTAGGAATCCAGCTAAGTTCTTGCTCACTGGTGCTTCATGCCGCTGGATTCCACAATGGTTTATTTACATTAAAAAAACTAATAAAAAGCTGGGTTTTTTTAATTTTTATTAGGTAGCGCGGGGAAGAAAGAAAAATGAACCCTCTCAATATCAGACCCTTCTGTATCTTAAACTGTATTAAGGTTAAGGGAATTTCAATGATACATTTGGAATAGCTTAGAATGGTCTAAATTAGGAAATAGGGATTTTAGCCTCTTAAAGCTCAGAAAACTCGCTTCACTTTGACTGAACAATGGATGGGGAACTATCCTTAAAACAAGACGTACCCATGGGGTAACAATTTAATAAGTTTCAGCCAATCCCCATTAGTTAAAATTATTTCAGCTTGGGGGACCTCTGCCATGCCTATAAAAGGGGGTGGTCCCCTTTTGTGTTTAAAGAGAATTGGATATGGCAGGGGGAGAAACCACCAATAGACTCCCTGGGTTCCCTCATGTGATCAAAGTAATTCAACTGCCCAAGTTCGTGCTAATTGCCTATTTAATATTCATAATAGTGTTACCTCAATTTACGGGGTTCCACTGAGAATTGCCAGGGTCTTTTAGCCAATAAAATCGTTATTGTTATTTAAATAAATATTTTCATTATTGAAGACTAATAAATGTCTGACATTTCCCTTTTTCACCCGATTTTGCCCCAGAACATTCTTATCTTGAAGCCTGGAGGGCAAATGTCCAATAAAAGTCAAAAACTTGATGTTGTACTGAATACTGACTACTTTATTAGATTAAAATCTGTCAATATTTATAGGGGTGCATAGGAAAACAATGCCTCAAGGATCCTCATGGCCTCATCCACTCAGTTTCTTTAATGACCTCCCAGAATGACTGCCTGGGCGGCACCCTCATTGTACTTCATTGCCCCCATGACTGGAGTGGTGGAAACTGCGCCTCTTGTGATTCAAGAAGTGAGGATGAGATTCCTAAAGTTATCTTTATTGATTCTTAAATGCATGCAGATTACTGAAGAGTTTGGGATTGGTGCCATAGAGATAAGGGTTTATAAATATAGGATCAAGATTCAATTCACTGTGGCTCAATTTAGAAGTAGGGACTTTGATTCATTTTCCATCTCAAATCTGGACAAACTCAAACCTTTTCCATTGGATGCAACTATTGATAGTGGAAGAGATGCGAGGACCTCTGGAAAGGCCTATGGTCTTCACCTCTGCTCTAGGTGTTAGTCCTCAGCTTGGCCAGAGGTGCTGGTGACTCCTCCTTTGAGACATCTGACTCAAGTAATTTTGGACCTTCAGGACAACCTACATACATCCTCATTAATGTCTCTACGTCTAATCCTATAGGTGCTTCTACTAAGTCTTCTCTGGCAGTTCAAGGCCACTTAATTCATAAGTCATGCCTTCACTATGCATGAAGTCAATTAGGAGAAAACTGGGCCTTCAGCCCCATCAGCATGAATCTACTGCTCATGTGGATCCTATTAACTTTCCCAAGTTTGACAAAAAGGACAATATCCATTGTTATATTTTTTTAATTTTTATTTGGGAGTATGCAATCAGAGATGATGCACTTGAGGGATGGGATAGGCGAGTAAATGGGAATATTTTAAAGTGGGTTGTAACCAAAGTGGTTTAATGCTATTCATACAATCTTGGCATTGCGCCTTGCTGTGGGTTGCTGTTGGGGGAGACCTCAGTTACTTGGGTAAATGGGATTTCCATAAACATGCTCGTTGCACCAAGGAAATTTTAAACATGCGTGAAATGGCCCAAGATACTACTTGTACACGCTGTTTTGTGGAATGACATCCCCAAACAGCCAGTAGCCAAAGTTTATGTTTAGACTGAAGCAAAAGTTATTGACAGCCCTAGCTGGGTCAGACCCTTGCGGGCTTGCAGTAGCAGCAACCAGTTACTATAGATCGCCCATAATGTTAGAATGAAAATTATCTTGTTCTGATCAAGGTCTCGATGCCTTGACCCAGCCTGGAAGATCCAGTCCTTGGCTATGTGGTTGGGATTTGTGGATCATAGCTATGCTAAGCACACTGCTTCTTCCCAGACTCTTACCACTGCTTTACATGAAATATACCTGTGGTGCAGAAAATCTTCTTCGCTGCACACTATGCACTGCCTGTGCGTGGCGTTTGAGCGCTCCCCTGTCCAAAAAAAGTCATTTAGCAACTCTCCAATGCTGGGTTGTAATTTTGGGGTGGAGTAGAGGCTCGCTCAATATTCTCCAATTAGTATTATGGAGTTCAGGAGAGTGAGTTATTCCCCAGAAATCTAGTGCTTGGATTGGCTGGATGCTTGGGCCCTCAGAATTTGCATCAGATGGTGGCGCTGGGTGCTGATCAAGTTTTATAATTTTCTCTTTTTGCCAACATCACATTTTATAGGGTTTGAGTTCGAGTCTAGGTTCCATTTTTAATATTTTAATTTAATGGAGCATTGCCTTGGCCTCAGGCGTCGCGTCCCATGGCCCTACTAACCCTGGGTGTGAGCCTAGGTAATTGAATAGGGTGGTTGGGGATCCTAGGTTCCTGATACCTAGGTTTCTGGCTATTTGGGTCCTTGCTGCAGATGCCCATGGAGGCGGACTCCCTTCTTGTGAGGTCGAAGCACTGATCCATTTCATGAATATGTTCACGGCATTGCGTTCAGGGTTTATTAGCCTCATCCCACCTTCAGAAGTTGGCCCCTTTAGTGTGGTGATCTTGGCTAGGGGAACATGAGCCCAAGAACCAAGGTTGTAGAATTGATGTGAGTTTTTAATTTTTTTTTGCTAAAGGCGATAGCATGTCCAGAGTAACAATTTTTTAGAAGAGCAGTGTTGGTAAGGCGACATTTTCCAGCCAGAGATGTCTTCCTGAGCTTCCACCTTTGTCACTGTACTTTGGATAATTTGAATTAGCTTCTCTTCCACCTCTTGAGTAGCTATACCTGCACTTGTGTTAGGGATCCCTAGGTGGTTGATGGGTTCCTTTGGGCAAGGCATCTGAAAGGGTGGTTGGATAAAGCTGAATTTTTTACATTTCTTTACTTTGCTTGTGTTTGTGACTTTTCTTTTTGACCTAACGTTTTTAGGGCCTAGGCACTTATCATCTGATAGCACCAAAGCTTGTGATTTGGTTTTATTAAGTTTGGTTTGAAAGGCTGTTTCATATAGGCTGATCATCTCCTCTACTTTTTTGGAATTCTCCTTAGAGGAGACCCCCTACCACACACAGTCGTCTACAAAGGCCAAAACCTTAAGTGGTTTAAGCCCCTTGCACTCAAAGCCAGCTAAATGTTTCTCTATTACCTGTAGGAGGAACAATTGTGAGGTTGTACAGGATAGAGATAAGTGGGTCCCCTTGACGGAGGCCTCTTTCTGGTGTGACAGGAGGTGAAATAAATGCAAAACCTAGAACTGAGAAGGTGGATGACAGCTGATGGATCGCTATCCATGAGATAAAGGGTTTGGGGAATCCCTGTTTATGAAGTATTGCCTCCAAGTATTCCCAGTCAACTCTGTCATATGCCTTAGCTTGGTCTAGAAAGCAGAGTGTGCCCTTGGATGCTCCTCCCAGTGTGTTTGTTACTTGCGGATGTTGTCCCAAATGCTCTTCTCTGGGGTGAAACCATGCTGTTGTGGGGCATGCACTCCTTGGCTTTTTCTGAGAGACGCTTAGCCACTATCTTTACCATTATCTTTATATCCACGCTGATTAGAGATATTGGGCGCCAGTCTAGATCAGTACGGTCCCCTATTTTGTGGAGCACTATGGTATAGGCTTCTGCGCCTTCTGGGATCACCCTACCCTCTTGCAGACTTGAGTTAAAGAGAGATAGAATGGGTTTCTATATTACTTAATAGTGTGTTTTATAGTACTCATAGGGGAGCCATCTGGTCCTAACGACTTGTTGGTAAGGAGCCTCCATAGAACCTGTGCTAGCTCATCCTCCGTTATGGGCTCAACAAGGTTGGCTAAATGCTCGGCGTGGTTGGGGACATCATTGATGAAGTAGTTCTTAGAAGCTTCCTATGTTGGGGCTGCCTTATACAGTTCTGAGTAGTAGGATTGGGTGATGGTTGCTACCTCTTCTGGGTTGCTAGTGGTTTGGCATTCGCATGTTTGGAGTTCATTAATACTGGCATTATTTGACCTCATTTTGTAATCTTGATAGAAAAACTTGGATGGTCAGTCCCCCTGAACAGCCCATCTGGCATCTGCTTGGAGGGCCTCCATGTGCGTTTAGAGTTGTTTGTGTTTCTTGACAATTAGTGTCTGTTTCACCCAATCTCTCGCCCACTGTGTTGAGTAGCCGCTATAGGGTGGGTATCTTTACAGATGGTTTAATGGTCTCTGAGCTTTGGGAAGTTCTGCTATTTCCTTCCTTGTTTGAAGGGATGCTGCGTGGGCTGGGGCGGATAAAGTTTCCTTTTTTAACCTTTGCAACTGCTGCCATAAAGTTTCAGAGTTAGTGCATTTGGCTAGCTCATCTACATGTCTTTTTGTCTGATCTTCTACTTGTACAAGATTCACGTTCTTTGGCAGCATCCTTTTCCAACGTTGGTTCTTGAGTGGTTCTTTATTTGATTGGATACTAATTTAATTTTTTTTTTTGGTCTGATATATTTAGGTTCGATTCTTGCAAAATATTCAGCTTGTGATTCCAACAACGCGGGTTTGAGTAACCAATTCACTCTAGAGGTGCTGATCAGTTAGTTGCTGAAACATTTGGCCGCGTCAGATTTGGAAAGTATGATTCTGAGAGTGGTTTGGCATCTAGTAGACCTTTTGATGTCATTAATTGCTGTAGTTGGTTCGATCCTATTGGTGGGTTTGTGACATTTGGCCATCTGTCACAAGTTCCTTCTAGCCAGCAATTGAAGTCTCCTAGATAAACTCGTTTTTTTCTGGAAGGTTCAAGTCAATTAGATTGCTCAAAAACTCTTCCCTTTTGTCCGCTTTAACAGGGGCATATACTAAAGCGACCTAATATGATTGGTTCCCCCATTTAAGGTCAGAACTAGAACCCTTACTTCAAAAATGAGAGTAGTAGTTGGTGATCATGATGGCAGCTGCTATTTTGCCTATAAATCCACAAAAGCTGGTCCAGAATGTTTGCAAAGGGAGAAAGAGGATGGACCACTCTTCCTCCTTTCCAGTGGTGCACTTGCTCTCCTGAAAGGCAAGCACATCCACCAGTGGGTTTAGCAGGAACCCTCGTTTCTCATCCAGTTACTTATTGGACGAGAGTCCTGCTATGTTGAGAGTCCTAATTATTAGCGAGCCTAGCACGCCTGCTATGACTGCTTAGGGCCATATTGACTCTGTGAAGCTGAGGTGGCTTGCTTGTGTCTGGACCTAGTTATAGGACCCTCATAAATGGTTTGGGCTGGTGGTGTACTTGATTGCCATTCTGGTCGCCCAGAGTTCCGATTTGGTTTCTCCATACAGTGAGCACTGTTGTCCTCCATCCCGTTGAGGGTTGAGAACCTGTTGGCTTGAGAAATGGGTTTGTTGACTGGTACTTGAATGGGTTGGGCTCCATTGTGTAGAGGTATGAAGTGTGCGTCATCCATTTCTGATTGGAATGCCCATTGCTCATAATCTTGCGGCTGCTGGGCTGTCTTATGGATGTTATACTAGAGAGGTGCTTTTGTTGCTGCTCAATGTTGCGCTTGGATGCTTCCTCCCAAGCTGCTGCTTCCTTCTCATCCTACTGCTTCTTCTGTTTGGCCTTCTCTGCCGCTTTTCTGGCCATCTTCACTTCTTTACGTTTATCTGGGGGGCTGGTTGAACAACCTCATAGTTAGCCTGTGATCCCCAGAGGTGGGCTGTTAATGCATCCCCCTGATCTATATACTTCAGACTTTATTAACACTCAATAAACTTTCCTCCCTCCCATGTAGCTGGACAGGCATTGTTTTTATGCCCTACTTTGTTGCAGCTTGTGCATATGGGTGGTTTCTTTTCTGGGCATACTGATAAAGGGAAAGACTGATTCATTTTTTGTCCAAGATGTACGCTTTGCGTGGTATTATATTGATGTCATCATCAGCATCCATGCTAAGGTGTATCATTGCTACAGCCTTGTCTGTAGCCAGGTGGGGCAAGAGGCGGTTTTCTCCATTTCATAATAGACTAGCTCTCCATATGCGCTAAGGAAGCTTGTTAGCTCTGCCTCCAGGTGGTCTCACTTTTGCATTGGTTGAGAGTCTTTCTGGTACTACAAACAAGTTTTTATCATCATAAAAATGGGTGCATGTGATTGGGATATTGGCTGTAATTTGTTCAGGCTCCTTGCCTACTCTCAGCTTAGTGTAGGTGACTAAAAATGGAGCGGCTATGGCTGCATCTGCGGCCTCAGCAGTAGCAAATCCAAGATATAAGGCTACCATTGTGAGTTTTTCAGTCAAGCTTACAGCTTATTGGAAGCGTCCTGGGATACCCTGACATACTGCTTCAGATCGTAGAGGTTCCTTAATGCAAAAGTTAATATGCAAACAAAATTCATGAGATGACTTGGGAAATGCGTGGCTGATGTTGCCAGTTTGTTAAAAAACTTGGACCATCTTGAGATATTCACTGTTTGGACATATGGTCCTTTTTTACTACTGTTAAGTTGAGCAGCTGGCCTTCTGACCCATGCTAATCCCCTTCATTGCTGCTGCATAGGTGTGTGAGTTCAGTGGATTCAGTTGCTTTGTCATCCCCTGATTGTACGGCATAATAAAGACAAGTTGTAATTGATTGAATCAATTTAATCACCTAAAACAAAAGTGATGCTTACAGGAAAGAAAAGCGACAATATTTATTGTTATAAATTTGGAATATTATATGAGTTACACCATAAGGGTCTCACAGGGTCAAACCCACCAAGCAACAGACATACGGTGTGAGGATCCTTGGTCCTCAAATCAAACTGTAAATAATTTAATAAAATATGAAGTGATATGCTCTGAACGCACTTCTTATACTAACTAATATTAGAAGATTCCTTATGCTCTACTCTCCTCAGGCCTAATAACAACATTCCTTCTTCAATCATCCCATCTCACTTTATATAAGCAACTTGGGTGATACCGCTTCTTTGGCTTAGAATATTTAGTTCCGTCATATTCTCTTTGGCTCTGGCAGAGTATAGTATTCTTAAATTCTCTATCGCCTTATTTCAAGGCGATCTACTCAATATTCATTGAACGTTGATATCACCTTATTGCCTTACTTAAAGGCAATCCAATAATGACCCTTTTTGACCAAATATCGCCTCTTCCCAAGGCGCTCAAGTATTTGTACTCCATAAATCATGATTGACCAATTATAGCCAATCCGCCATGGCTATTTTGGGCTTATTGTTCAGTCATATCAATATCTTGACATTACTCCCCCTTGACTGGATAATAAGTCACCTTTTGGATATTTTTCATAGAAACTTTGCGTGAACTTATTTAGTAATCTGACTTCTTGCAGGGTCCTTGATAGTGTAAGCATCAACCCCTGTTTTCTCAATTATTTCAAATGGACCAATTCATATGCTGACCAATTTGTGCTTCCAACCAAACCCATGTTGGTCATAAAATAGAACCATATCCCCATCTTTGAACTGAGCTAATCTACTACATCATGCCAGATTAGCAGCCTGATTATTTATCTTCTTTTATAAGCTGAACAAGTACGCTTCAGATTTCAACTTGATTAATGTGTCAGCTAGGTTAGTCAAATAGTGTTGAGGATCCATTCCGCTGGTATCTTCTAAAAAACATAAAGCATTGCCAGAAGAGAAGGGGTAATTTGTATAATAATTGAAAGGGATTCTTCCCCGTGGCAGAATGGTAGCTAATGTTGTTGAAAATAAAAATTCTCAATAATAAGTGACTCCATTAGTATGACAGGCCAAACAGTATGAAGACTTCTGGTACTTGCTCTTTCACAATCATCGGTGACCTTTCCTCATAGATTTTAGGGCAACCCACAAACCCAGAAGACCAACAACTTCTTCTTCTGAGGCTTGACCACTAGTTATGGCTCAAAGGTCCTCTTTGGGTACTTATCCAACGATAGTGGTTCAGTGGCATTCATTGACTCCCTCAGAGTTTCACCCCTTTGATCCTTCCAGTCCTTCATTGTTGTTGCTAGTTGCCCAAGTTCCCACATGGTTTCCATATAGTACAAGGTTGGGTGTTGGTTGCGCCGACAACTCCAGGTTTTTTATACCAGCACATAACCTCTGAGGATCTTGAGTCCTACCTCTACAAGCTAAGCTAACCTATGTTAACTAAAAACTAAATAAATGTGGGCAAACAAAAGATTATATTTTTATTAAAAGGGAAATAAAACTATTTATAGGCATTCCTTGCCTGTCTGCAATTGGCATCTATTGCCAGCATCGTCAGCACTCACTGGAAATTCTCCCTGCTTAGCATTTGTCAGTACTCTCACTGGCGATACTCATCATCCTCAAATGTCCTGATCACGCAATCCTTGATTTGTTGTAATCTGAATTAGTTAAAATATATTGACATCCTCAGCATAAGTCACCAATGGCATATTTAACCAAAATTCTGTTGGGGATCATTCCCATTACACTTGTGAAGTCAAAATAGTGTTTCAACTATTTAATTATTATTAATTGGTTTGACATCCTCAGCATAAGTCGCTGGTGTCAAAATTAACCAAAATGCTGCTGAGGGATTATCCCTGATGCTCTCATGAAGTCGAAATAGTGTTTTGACTAATTTAATCATTATTAATTGGTTTGACATTCTTGGAATAAGTTGCTGGTGTCAAAAATGACTAAAAACTCTATCAGGATCTTTTCCCAATACTTTTAACGTCAAATTTAAGAGATTCACCATCTTAATTGGTAATCTTAATTATCTCAACATTCTTGGCCTCAGTTGCCAGTGTCAAGACTCACTAATTCCCATTAGGGATGCTCCCCAATACTTCTTGATCCTGCAGATCAAGAAATCTTGACCCAACTGAATGGGAAGCGCGAATTGTGGTTATAATCATTATAAAAATGAGTCAAAATTAGCAAACTAATTGGCAATCATCCTTGATTAAATATTAAACTTATTTTATTAATATGTGAGGAACATCACCTAATTAAAAATCCAACAAATATTAATGCAAAAACAGTGGTGGAAATGAGGGAACTACAATAGGAAGGTTGATCCATTACTGACCATCTAGTACTAAAAAAAGGTTGATCCGTTACCAATTTCTGGATTATGTTAACCAAGGTCCCATTAACTTACTCAACCATCCCGTTGACTTGGGGTGGTATGGGGTTGTCAGGACCCTGCGGATGCCCACCGGCTCATTCAACTTTGGAAGGATATGTGAGATGAAGTTAATACTAGTGTTGGTAAGAATGAACTGAGGGCAGCCATGTTACTGAATAATACATTCCATTATGAACTTGGCCACTGTGCTGCCCCCAAATCCCATATTACCCCATGCTTTGACCCGCCTGGTCAAGTGGTCAATTGCTACCAGAATGTATTTGGACCAGTTAGCTCCTGTTGGCAGAGGGTTAACGACATCCAGGGAAACTGTATTCCAAGAAAAATGTGGTTTCACTAGATGCTATGATGTCTTTTCTGGAACAGCCTTTCAACTTGGTACTGTTGGCATCAGGAAATGGTTTCAAGCACGTCAAAATTACATTCTTTCCCAATAATACTGAGGGCGCAACAATTCCAACGTCTTTGTGAATGCCACCATGTCTAACTGCCTTATGTGCGATCATGATAATGCTAGGCTATACTGAAAGGCAGGGGAAGTTTACTGTCTAGTATCTAATCCATTTGTACAACTCCCGTTATGCTGGAAGGTATTGGCACGCATTTCATTTAATGCCTTTATGACTTGAGGCGGTTCATTGTTGTACTTCCCGCTAAGCATCTTATCATACATTATGCCACTCAGATCTGCTGTAACTGCAATAGTTAGTAGTCTTGACAAGCAATCAGCGTTCTGATGTTTTTCTCCATGTCAGTGGAGGATCTCAAAGTCATAAGCCTGAAGTTTGAGGGACCATCAGGCTAGGCGCCCTTTAGTCTCCTTGGGGTTCTGCAACCAGCTTAATGACGCATGATCCGTTACAACGTTAAACTTTTACATGCAAATATACCCTAAATTGCTTATATGCATAGATTACCGCTAAGCACTACCGATCAGTCATGGTTTAATTACGCTCATGTCAATTAGGCTCTAACTGCAGTACACAACAGGGTGCTCCTCCCCTCATTGTCTTTTTGGGATAGGAACGCTCCAACGGCGGAAAGGGATGCATCCATATGGACAATGGATACTTTATCAAAATTTGGGTAGTTCAGCACTGGCGCATTTGATAAGCCATTTGAAGTGTATCAAAAAATCATTGTTGGCGGTCCATCCATTAAACTGGCATCCTTTTTTAACAACTCAAACAGCGGAACACCAATACAACTAAAATTGGGTATAATGAGGCGGTAGTAGCTGACCATCCCTAAAATAATTGTATATTGCGCTTAATGTTTGGCATAGTCATCTTTTATATAACCTTCACCATAGCAGGTTATGGTTTCAGACCGGTCACATCTACCACAAACCCAAAGTACTCCAGTTGGTCCTTAAGGAAGTGGAATTTATGGGAATTGTTCTTGATGTTGGCCTCATCAAGGCGGTGGAAGACTTCCTTAAGATAGGTAAGATGCTTGGAAAACGTACATGAAAAAGTGGTATCATCAAGGTACACAAGGGTGTATGATAGCTTCAGGTCACCGAGAATGGTGTCCTTGGCCTGTTGGAATGTAGCCAGGTACAAAAACTTACTTAGGTTGGTTCTTATCAGCAAACAACCCAGTAATCTTTTTACTGCGCAGGTTCAGTTCCTTGTGCACTTTGTCTGCATTGTATAGTATATTAGATTATCATTTATTAATAGTATGAAGCCTATTATCCATAGTTGAGTGTGAATTCTTATATCTCGGCCCAACGCTAAGCCAGTATTCCCAATTACATACTTGAGATGTCATGATCTAGGAATTCGTTCCCTCATTCTGTCCACCTGATCTTCTCTGAGATTCCCTGGTGACAGTCTCTTTTGTCCAACACACAGTTGGCAGCAATCCTAATTGTTTCTCCTTCTTCTCTAGATCACCGCTCAGAACTTTACTCTTTTCCTTAAGAGTCTTCAATTATCACATACAGCAATAACATCCTTGAGAAGAATAGACAATGGAAAGCTGATGATAGTTTACTACTCAAACTATTTACTGGATGTAAACTATAGAGCTATATAACTCTGTTATAAACTATGGTTTTTTATTAAGAAAAAATTAAAGGGAATTCATAGTGGGGATTTGGTCATCTAACCCTCAGTTGACACCTCTTCGATGAAATGGCAGCTGTTGCCATTGAATCACCCATCCTCATCTTGGCAGCGATGGTCTTCCCCATTCTGGCTAGAATTCCATCATTAGACATCCTCAAGACCTGAACAATAAAATTTAGAAAACATGTTCCTAGCGTTTTCCTCTTGATTTAAGCAAACCAAACATATTTGGCTAGCGACCTTCTTGGGTAATGGGGCTTATTTCCCATTAAGGCTGGTCACACACCAACTGATTAATTTGCTAGTTGCAGGCGGCATCGTTCGCCTTGTAACTTGCTACTCATTCCCAATCAGTTAGTGATGAAACCTGACCAATCCCAATTGGTACACCTGATATTTAATCACTTTCAGATGCCCCTATTTCATCGGCGACTCTTTCCAACAAGATCTTAAGTATTCATCTGGATCAATCCCTTATGGATACAACCAGGCGAATATCCCAAAATCCCCAAATGTAGTTAATCCAAAATTTGGGCCAACCAATTTCCAATTCACTTCGCCTTAGGGAATTATCCCCTAGCGATTCCTGGTAATCTAGCAGGCTGGGAATTTGGGCAGAATCCCAACACATCCCCCCTCTTGCTTAGATTTCCAACAAGAAAAGGACTGGGGAATGAGAACACCACTTTAGACACTTGGTCAAATACTTTCATTTGTTCAAGTGGAGTACATTAAATCAGTACTCAATGCTGCTCGGGATGACCTTCAACATGCAGCGCTCTTCCTCTTCCTCCTTGCTACCACCTACTTAGAGAGTGGTCCCTATGATCTACTTTCATGCTTGGCTTATCAATTTACTCATGATGATATTAGTCCTGGGATCTGGTTTTCCCCATCAGGGCATATGACCTACTGTCATATTCAAGATTCTTGGTCTGGCGTCCTTGATTTCCTGATTTTCTCCTCATCCTAGACAAGAGACTCTTGCCATCAATGTTCAGTTTGCAGCCCAATTAAGAATACTTATTTTTATTCGCCCTTGTTATTTCACTCATAACCTCTTGGCTCAAGTCATTCCTGATTCTTCTCTTGGAGAGCTTTTCCCATTAATTTTAAGATTAATTTAACCAAAATTGGAGCTTAATGGATTGTAGAATGCATAATGTCGACTTCCATATAAGTCTGACATCCCCCTCTCATCCAGCTCATATGTCAAATTCTGAGTCATGATACCAGCAGCTTCTAAATAGTTTTTCTGATCAAGACCTCCATCTCTTCCACCAGATGAGTTGGGATGCGCGATGGAACCTCTTCTATTTTTCTCCAGGACTCATATGCCTAGTCTAGCACCAGCAGCTAGTTCTTCCAAATTTTACCAGAAATGGTAACAAATCCCTCCAAAACCAGGCTTGCAATTCTTTTAAACAACTATTGGCTGATTCTTCCTCTGCTGTCAATTCCAGAGTTAGATTTCGAAGCTCTCCTGGATTTGGCCCCTTTTGCAGATGCACTGACCATCATTGTGGATGCTCTTGAGATTATGCCTTTTGCTCTTTATTTGCTCTTTTCTTGCTGGGTCATACCTGCTTCCTGAATTCCTCTTCCGACTCAAACAATACTACAAACCCGCTGTCCTGGCTATTGAGCTCACCAGTTGGTAACTTTATTCATTTTTGAGCTCCCCTACGCTGAACTCTGGGACCAAGTCAACAAGGCTTTTCCCTAGCGCTGAATCCCTCTGATCTTGAGAGCATCCTAGATCAGGATACTGCAACTTATGCTCCTTTGCTGGCCAAGTTCTCTGAAGTTGGTCCAAAAAGTTTTCAGTCTCTCCCAGGTTTCACCAATCCTTCAGCTTCAGCTTCTGAGAAGCCCATAGTTGTTGCTTTTAGGATGCCATTTCCTCCCTTCACAACTATCTCTTCGCCAGCACTTCCCATTGGTATCTTCCACTGATGGATTTAGTAGGGAGCATGATTCAGCAACCCCCATCAAGAATCTCTTGTTTGCTGCTGGCCCATATGTCCAGTGTTCTTGATGAAGCCTGTCATTAGGCACTCAAGACTAATTTTCTGGCTCCAGTACCATATCATGATTACTCAGGGTTATTTGACGACTGCCTCTTCTTATATTGTTACTTTCCTCCCCGCTCCCAGGGTTTCATGATTGGCTTCTTCTGACGTTTCAATTTCCCTTCCCCTAGTCACTTTATCGCAGGGATCTGCATCCACTCAAAGAATGTGGTTTCGTGTTGGTCTAGCCCTCACTATTGTCCAATCTCACATTGATTTCAATCAGCTGTTCATTCCTACTGTGATCCATCCTCCCTCCTTCAAGAGGCGACATAGGTGAAAGCATCCTCATGTCAAGGACAATTAATAAAATAAAAATTATAAAACTATATCGGTTTTTTTATGTGGGTTAAAATTTTTTTATTGCAATATAGTGTTTTCTGAGCGAATAGTGGTGTTATTAGCTAAATCGAGGGTGTAATAATTTGCACTGATAAATCAGGAAATGATTCCTTATCTTACTGAGGGGGATTGACAGATTGGCATCATCTAATCGGACTTCAGATAATTCTTCAGGATTCTCAGCGGTTCTAATATTGTCTGCCAGTTGTTGGGCGTATGGACGGGCAACTTCCTTGATTATATTGGGGTAAATTCTCTTTGCCCTGGCTCTGGTCATGGAATTTACATCCAAATTAACCACTTGATACAGCTGATCCTGTTCGTCGTTGCCCACGAACAGATTGCTGATATCAATTTACTTGGTCATGATGTCAGGAGGAACAGGATTCTCTGCAACTCTAGACTGTTCCCCATCTAGGCTGCGGGCCCTTTTCCCAATTCCTTAGTGGCAGCTGACTCTTTCGCCTGGACCACATTGATCTGATCCTTTAGCTTCTTACAGTGCACGGCGAAATGTCCTCTCCCACCACATTGGTAGCAGACCTTTTCCTTCTTATTCAACTGTCTGTATTCCTTGGGCTTATTCCCAAGCATGGTTCAGTTGATCATTTCTTTAGCACCTTCATTCTCCTTCATGGAAATTTGAATTATGTAACAAATTTGGATTTAAGCTTCTATTTGGGGCATCATATGTCGCTCCCAGAGTCTTCAAATTATTTATCATTTGCAAGGTGGTTATTTCTGTTGCAAACATGGAAGACATAATGTGAAAAAATTGTAATAGGGCTGAAGGGCCGCTTGAAAGGCTATTCTGGAATCAAAGTTTCCCAGATCTATCGCTCCAACCAGGATCTGCAACTCTTGTTAAAGCCAATCCGTGAAGCTTGCTAGAGACTCATATTTATGGAACTGGTTTTCCTAAACTTCTGTTTGCGCTTTGACATGCTCATCGAACTCCCAAATTCCTTCATGATGGCCAACTTTGCCTCCGCATATGACCAGCTGTCCCCCTCCAGGTGAGGAAACACTAAGTTCTGACAGTCAGTGTCTAGGCAATTCATGACCATCAACGCCTTTTGACAATCCCCATAGCCATACATGATCATATCAAACAGTCAGAAAAATGCTGGGGCGTTATCCCGATGGAACATTGGCAATTTTGCATTGCCTTAAATTCCTCCGAGTTATCTCTAGCTGATTCTCTATGTTTGGCCACTCAGCTCACTTGAGGAGTGACTTTGGGTGTCATCTCCAAAATGGCAGCAAAATTGGGTGGCATGTTCCTTAGGGGTATTTGACTTCCCAAGTATTGTGTGAGGACTTCTTTCTTCAGCATCACTTGCCATATCTAGCTCACAACTACATTTGTGAGTTTAAATTCCTCCACCTGTTTGATCAGTCACTCTATTTCCATGTTGGCTTTTATCAAATGAACGCGATCCGCTTCTTGCTCTGTTTTCAGATATAAGACCTCTCAAATGAGGGCCCCTTCTTTCTTCTTCAACGAAGTTACTTTCCCAAGTAAATTGTTCCTGAAACTTGTAACATTATCTATCCCTTCCTCCACCTTAGTGACTCATTCTTCCAAGGCTGTAAATTCCCAATGATCCACTGAGTTTAGGACATTCTGATTCACAATGGCTAACTCTGTCCACAGTTTGCGTAACTTATCTTTATATGACATTCTTATAAATTCTTCAGCTCAACTACACCCCTGTAGTGAGCACCATTTTTGAAAATTTACATAGATTAGTTCTTTATTAGCAAAGAACTCCATTAATTTTTTTACTGAGCAGTTTCAGTTTCTTGTGCACTTTGTCTGCATTGTATAGTATATTAGAGAATCATTTATTAATAGTATGAAGCCTATTATCCATAGTTGAGTGTGAATTCTTATATCTCGGCCTAACGCTCAGCCAGTATTCCCAATTAAATACTTTAGATGTCATGATCTAGGGATTCGTTCCCTCATTCTGTCCACCTGATCTTCTCTGAGATTCCCTGGTGACAGTCTCTTTGATCCAACACACAGTTTGCAGCAATCCCAATTGTTTCTCCTTATTCTCTAGATCCCCGCTCATAACTTTAATCTTTTCCTTAAGAGTCTTCAATTATCACATACAGCAATAATATCCTTGAGAAGAATAGAAAATGGAAAGCTGATGATAGTTTACTAATTAAACTATATACTGGATGAAAGCTATAGAGCTATATAACTCTGTTTTCAACTCTGGTTTTATTAGGAGTGAATTCTAGGGAATTTAAGTGGGGATTCATAGTCTAACCTCAGTTGACACCTCTTGAATAAAACGGCAGCTGTTGCTATTAAATCACCCATCCTCATCTTAGCAGCGATGGTCTTCCCCATTCTGGCTAGAATTTCATCATTAGACATCCTCAAGACCTAAACAATAAAATTTAGAAAACATGTTCCTAGCGCTTTCCTCTTGATTTAAGCAAACCAAACATATTTGGCTAGCGACCTTCTTGGGTAATGGGGCTTATTTCCCATTAAGGCAGGTCACACACCAACTGATTGATTTGCTAGTTGCAGGCGGCATTGTTCGCCTTGTAACTTGCTACTCATTCCCAATCAGTTAGTGATGAAACCTGACCAATCTCAATTGGTACACCTGATATTTAATCACTTTCAGATGCCCCTATTTCATCGGCGACTCTTTCCAACAAGATCTTAAGTATTCATATGGATCAATCCCTTATGGATACAACCAGGCGAATATCCCAAAATCCCCAAATGTAGTTACTCCAAAATTTGGGCCAACCGATTTCCATTTCACTTCGCCTTAGGGAATTATCCCTAACGATTCCTGATAATCTAGCAGGCTGTGAATATGGGCAAAAATCCCACCACCAGGGCATACACAGCCCTTGTGGCATCTTTGTCAGTTGGAAAAACCCCTTGGATGTGATAATGGCGCATTTCTCTTGTTCCGCTGCAGGCAACTTAATCTGCCAATAACCTGATATCAAATACATTGCCAAGAAGTAATGAGCTCCTCCCAACTGATCCAAGGCATCATCGATCTGTGGCAAGGGGTATGAGTTCTTTTTGGTGATGCTGTTGATCTTCTGAAGTCTATCCCTACCAAGTTGGCACTATCCTTCTTTTTGACAATTAGAATGGGCGAACCCATGGACGCTTTGAGGGTTTGAGCATCCCTTGCTCCAGCTGTTTATCAATATCCTCAGTAATGACTTCTTCCCCTTCTCTAGATTGACAAATCAGCTGAGACCTGATGGGGGATGATCCTCATGTCCAGTCGATGTACCACTCCCCATGCACACCCTAAATCGTGGTTTTTAATGGCAAAGATCTACTTAAATTACATAAAGCTATTGCCAGATCTTTCTGGTCTTCTGATAACATCTTTAAGCTTCTTTTGTGGTACCAACGCCATTACGCCGAGCTTTGGTTTGAAAGGTCGACAACTTTCATCCAGTGACCTGAACACTTGAACCTGAAGGACCTCCTTAACAGGGTTAAGTGTAAATACGCCACTATTTGATTTCAACGGATTTTATTGGTTCATTTTGTAGATTCGCTAGTAGGACCTTGATCTCCCCATGTACCAGTAGTATAATTCCTGGAGCCACTTAAGGCTCAAGCTGTAACTGCTGATAAAGCCTAAAGACCTCCTCATAAAGTGAGTTGGCACTTCCACCTCTATCTCAGTGTGTACTATGACTTGTTGTCCAGAGGTGATGGATATAGGCCCAGCAGCCCTGAGCGAGCAGCCCTTGGTTTTGCATATTTGCTGGGAGAGGCCTGGGTCTTGCTCTTTAATTAATGGTAGAACACTGGAATCACCCCGTCACTGTAAGCTAGGTTCATCTGCCCCATATGTCTCAGATCCTTTTGGCACTCCGCTAGAGGTAAAATAAATTGGGATCCTCTGCACCAAAATTATGAACGTTGCTGTCATGTCAATGACAGCACCAAAGTGCCGCATGAGAGCAGTTCCAATCAACAGGTCTTAATTATCATTTGGCAACACTATTGCTGATGCTACCATAAAACTTGACCCAAACTGCAAAGGGAGCGCATTGTACGCTCCCTCAAAGACTGTGTTTTCTGAGCCAGCAGTCCCATACACCATGCGATGTTCTACAGAAGGTTTTGATGTCAATTTCACCACCAACTTGGTTGAAACTATGTTTACTGGGGCGCCCTTATCTAGTATAGCGCAAACTCAATTTTGCTACAAAAATTTTACAGGATGTACACTCAAAATAAGAGGAATTTTGACTGTTTAATACGTGGACATTTATGGGATATCTTTTTCCAAGGAAGATTATAATCCCCTCACCAACATTGAGCTATTTTTGGAGATAGTGTCTACTGGAAGCATGGTGTTTACACCTTTCAGGGATGGTGCACCTGCGGCTGGATTCATCTTGTATAAAAAAGTTTGGTCAAACATTTAACAGAAGTACAGATTCAGTTGTTACTGAGGTCCTTCATCCACCGCGCCCTTGGTTTGCGCCCATGTCAGTATGTTCAATCCTCCAACCTGTTGCTGGTATAAAAACCCGTCATCATACTGAGGACTTCTGCTTGGTAACCTACAATTGATTCAAGTGGAACGTCTGGGGTTGGGATATCAGAGGTAGAGAGTTCTGTCTCTACTCCGCTCCATCTTTTCCTGGTAGTATCGATCCTGTTGCACGTAGTGAACTTGACGGTTAGGGCAACTTCATGCAAGGTGGCTGGGGCAACCACATTCAAAACATTTTACCTCGTAGGGAAAGTATCCTTGGTTTCATAAGAGGGGCCATCCTGATAGTTTAGTTGATGACGATCAGCTTAACCAGGGCCAGGCGATAGGATGATTGCTGATGATCAGCGTAACTAGTTTCAGGTCAGTAGTTGGACTGCTGATGATTTTATAAGCAGGGCCATAGCAGAAGTCGGACTGCTGGGGGTAACTCAGCTGAGGGCAAGGCACATGATTATAATAAGGCTGGGGGTTACTAGATGGACTTTGAACATGGTGGAATAATTCACCTGAATAAGAAGGTCTGTCAATGGATGCTGTAGGCTTATGCTCTATATTGGGTGGAGTAAAGGTAGCGGATAAACGATGCAAAATTTGAATAATTATAAGCAGGGGTACGTCGTCCTCCAAAATCAGAGTCATGACATTGTACAACTTATTGTAGGGCTTCACTGTGGAGGTCACTGCGATGCATACCTCAGATTTGGATAAAGTCCCTGCCCCAATCAACATATGGGATTCCACCATAAACTGAACAGCAAACGCAGTGGGGGTCTCATTACGTTGGAACCCAATGGTCAATAATTTAACCTTTCACTGCGACATCTTTGTGGTACCACCAAAAAGCCGTAGCATGGTATCCTTTACTTCTTAGTAAGTAAAAGAACTGCTTGGAAGGTAGAAGGTGACTTGGTTGGCACTCCCAACATCCAAGGCGGATATTAACAGCTTATTTTTACGCTGATCTGAGGCTCCTTCCACCGCAAACTCAAATTGTTTGAAGAAGTCATGGATAATCCCATTGTGATTAAATGGAGGCAGCTTACCATTACAAACCTCCTCCTCCCACTTATAGCTATGAACCTTAGGAGCGTACTGAGGGATGGGCCAAGACCCATAAGCGGTATCTCAATGAGTGCTGGTCCAGCAGTGGTAAAAACTATCCGTGGCTCCAGGGGTGGCGTGTGCCTCTTCAGCGGGAAGTACAGCCATTACTTGGGGGAACTGTTTCTCCAATACTTAATCATCTCCAGAGTTGCCCCCTTGGGTATAGTAGCTCATGCCAGTGTCATATTCTCCGTACTATGATTCTCCCCAAACAGCACCTTGTCGCTCATCCACTTCCCATTGAGGGGGCTGGGACGTACTGTTCAATTTCCGCTTGGCAAAATGCAATCATTCAGTAGTGTCATCCAAGTGATTAGAGGTTTGATTGGTTTGTTGTCCAAGAATTTACATTTGACTAAACGTGCTATCAAGCTGGTTCAAACGTCGTTCTGCTCCTGAAGGTGCTCATCCTGCTTTTTGAGCACTGCATCTAAAGCAAGCTTGAGTTCCGCATATTTGTCTGGTGCAGTATGTCATGAAGTTTCCCCATCAAAGAAAGCCTGATGTGACATGACCGGTGACTGGAAATTTTTAAATTTTGTGGTTGATCAATGGGCCCCCTCTAGTGAGCACCACTGTTATAAAATCAGCGATTTATTTGAGTTATGCCATAACGGTCACTAAGGGTCAAAGTTACCAAGCAACAGGCATACAATGTGAGGATCCCTGGTCCTCAAATCAAACTTTGAATAATTTAATAAAATATGAAGTAATATTCTCTGACCGCTCTTCTTATAATATTTAATATTATAAGATTCCCTATGCTCTACTCTCCTCAGGCCTAATAATAACCTTCCTTTTTTAATCATCCCATCTCAATTTATATAGCAACTTTGGTGATACCGCTTCTTTGGCTTATAATATTTAGTTCTGTCATATTCTCTTTGGCTCTGGAAGAGTATAGTATCCTTAAATTCCCTATTGCCTTATTTCAAGGCGATCTACTCAATATTAATTGAATGTTGATATCACCTTATTGCCTTACTTAAAGGCAATCCATAATAATCATTTTTGACCAAATATCGCCTCTTACCAATGCGCTCAAATCTATGATTTAAAAATCATGGTTGGCAAATTCTAGCTAATCTGCCATGTCTATTTTGGGCTTATCGTGCAGTCATATTAAGATCTTGACATCCCTAATTTTACTAGTCATTAAGATTAGCATGTACAAGAAGTCTGAAGATGCTAAATAGGCTCTCATGAATTTTCTGGGCACAGAGAGACAGGAGTCAGTGATGCCTGAATTACAGAAAATTGGCGTTACCTACTGCAATGCAAAGGACCTTCTCATTAAAGAGTTTGGTGGGGCGAAACAGTTGACCACCTGCAAGGCTGAATTCCTTAACATCTTTTTGAAAAAGATTTATGGTGAAAAGTTTGCAGAAAGGTTTTATTTGGAAGTTCAAAAGGTGGAAGTAGTTAATTTGAATAATGATTTGACGCCCAAATTGCACTACGCCATGACTGTGAGCCTTACCAAGACATGTATTGGGTAGTGCATTTCCGATATGAATGAGGAAAACAACATCAACCATATGGTAATTATTTTTGAAGTGCGCCATCGCCTTTATGGCACCCAACAAGAGTTATCATGAGCCCTGAGAACCACTACTTCGGGCTAATTCTCATAAAGAGTTTTCCCTTTACCCTTCACCATATGGCCCTCATTTGGAAAATTCTGAAACTAACTAGACTATCTGTAACTATTGTAAAAACATTGGTCCAAAATGTCATTTATTATCCTAATCTGAGTGCTAAACCTCAGGTTCAGGCTGAGCACCTATAGATGATAAAGTGGAAAAGTCAGGGTGGTGTATAATGGTGATTTTATACTTCCACTTTTCTAACAAAATACCAAGAAAAATTTCTGAAAAACTCTTCAGCACAACGCATGAGTGATTCCACTGAGCTTCCTTTGTTGGCCTTGGGGTCAAAATATACTATCATAGCAGTGACCACCCACCCCAAGAAAAACGTGCCGCTGAGTCAGTAGATGAAGTAGTATCTAAAACTTATGTCCAAATTTTGGTTTCACTCTAGCGTCCAAAAACTTCTAATGAAACCCCAAGCTGACTGGGGTCCAAGTAGCGGTACCTATCAAGGCTTTGAAGAAATCCAGCCCTCAATCATGTGAAGAATTTCTAAACTTTTAAGCTAAGTGGATAAAGTGGATGTCCTTATAATAATATCCTACTGATACTTATTTTTCTGAGTCTATCTATATTCATATAACTGTAAATAAGCTCAAAGTCTGAGCTATTGTAGACAGTGGGGCACCAATTAATATTTTGTCCACATAACTGGTGAAGAAATTGGCGCTTGCTCCGTATATAGATCATAATAAAATCTATGGAACCTCTGGCCCTATACTAAGACCTAAAAAGGAGTGTTCAGCTTGTTACTGCTGCATTTTTGCACCTTATTAATTTCCGCTCCAGCTATTGTATTCCTTAATAAGAATTAAAAAACCTTTATTGAGACTTTGTCTTTGAGAAAATATGGAGTCAAAGATGAATTTGAAGAAATTACCTTTGACCTCCTGGGACAAACCATACTTCTCTTCTATAACTGGAAGGACATGGGCTTGACAGTCCAAAAGCGGGAGTTTGTCAATATTGTTTATAAGAAAGGTATAGTACTAATTGAGTATCAGTGGCTACTTGGCCGTGATCAGAAGTTTTCAGCACAGATTATAGAACCAAAAGACATTCCTATCTGAACTGATTATACCTTACCCATTCCAGCAGGTCATCAAATTATCATGTGAAATAAAGTTGTCTTGACTATTCCTTGGGGATTATATGGCAAGATAATCGCCTCATTTAGTCTCTCTAAGTTTGAGCCAGTTACAACCCTTGGTTTCCTTCTGCCATATCATGGCGAAATTTAGATGTACTAGCTAACCTATACCCTTATCCTGTGACATTGAAGCGACATCTTGTAGTCACTTTTGTCTATATTCTACCTGTTGATGGTTTTCTAATATTCATGATTTTGGTAATCTGGAGGAACTTGAGCTCAAAGACAATGAGCGTCAATCTTTATGCTCACTGATTCCTCAAAAACGCCTTTCAGGGTTGACAGAGGATGAAAAGGATTAAGTGTTGGCCTTTTTGACAATTATAGTACTTTTGCGAAAATGATTATGATTTGAGGTGCGCACATGATGTTCTGTATCAGATCAATACTGTAACCATCTGCCAATTTGCCTCCATTCAATTTGGCGCTATAAGGCGGCATATGAGCCTGTTAAAAAGAAGATCAATCAAATTGTGCAGCAGGGAAGGTTAATGCCCTCCAAGAGTCCTTGGGACGCCCCAGTATTAGTTATTAAGAAGAAGGATGTTTTGAATCAAATGGCGTATAGATTACTGAATTTATATTAGGTAGATAACCAGGGAATGGACATTACTGAAACAAAACCCACCAAACCAGACTAAAATTATGAATCAACTGCCCAAAACGAGCAACAAGACAAAAAAATGAGAAAAATACCCTACCAGGTGGAACAGCGGCGAGTCGCTTATCCCACCATGGTGGAGGGGGAGGAGGGATCATGCGGATTATCATTTTCGACTTCAACATTGAAGAGGTGGATCAATTCTGAAAGAAAGGGGGTTGGGGCATCCGCAGGATGAGGGTCAAGGTGAAGTAGATTATTGTTGAGATTGTCACTGACAATTTGGGCCTGTAGCATGGCCTCTCATGAGTTTGGCAACATGGTGTTCAGCTTGCATACAGGCATCAGAAAGCTGGGCGAATTTTATAATGTTAACTTTGGTGATGCACATGGTTGGAGAAAAATCTGCCAGTTCAGCAACATGCTTGACAACAGTTGTGGAAGTTTCAGCTAAGCTTTTGTTCTCCTCTTTTGCAACAGCAGGGAAATCAGGGGTGGTATATTATGACATGCATCCCTTCCTTAAATTCAGCAACAGAGAGTGCCACAGCATTGCAGAGATGGTGACTTTTGGGTGAGGCCACTAAAGCTTTGGCAAGCTGATGTTTACTCAGGAAAGGGGTAGCGGTGGGTTTGGGGACATATTTTTTGGGCAGGAATGGGGCATCAAAGTCTGAGTTCATATAAGGCTCTAAATTAATTGGGAAGTCTGGAGGTGGGACAATTTCACCTGATTTGGTCACAACATCCAATAAGTCCCAAGGATTTTAGTTGAGTGGGAGTGATTTTGAGAGATGTGGCTGTGTTTGGATAAGTTTTTGGGCGGAAAATTTGTTTGAATTGAACTAGGGTCCAAACTTGCTCCCTATTGTTTGGATTTTGAAAAAAACGGCTGTCTTGGGTTTTGATTGCAAGAATTTGTTACTTGAGTGCTCAGCTTGAGGGGGTGGGGCAGACAAAATCCCAACTCAAAAGCCATATGTGTGGCCTCATGGGTGGGTTTAACAGTTTCCACATTTTTTTACTGTGTTTACGTGCTTTTTTGGAATGTTCCAGTTCATGGCAGAGGGGGAAAACTTTGTGGCAGTTATTGGTGTGATCCCAAAAGAAATGGTCAGGTGCAGATGGGATATAGGCATGTGGTGGGATGTTCTGGGCCATGTTTAGCTGGTTTGGGGTAATGGTGGCCATTGCCCGAGGTGCCAATAGGCGCTTAGCACCACTTGAGACAAGAAATTGGATGATGGGGGTTGTGCATTAAGTGAATAGCCCTGACATCAGCTCCTCATAGAGTGTTTGAGGGGGAAGGTGTGAGGGGAGGGTTTGCAAAGGACACCATAAGTGTGGTATTATTGGGGAGGCATGTACGGGTGGTGGTAATGGGTGTTTTTTTACAAATTAAGGGCGTTGCTGCTGCAGCAGCTGCACCTCTTCAGAGGGGAATCTAATATTTAAATAGCCCTTGCAAGGGCAGAAGTTGATAAATCCTGCTGGTGCAAAGGTGGTCATTGTCAGCTCAATTATTGCTTTGTCAGCATATGGGAAGAGACATCTATACTTGACGCAGAGGTAAAATCAAATATTAGATCAGAGTAGTGCTAGGGGGTGGGGGGCAGGTTGGGTGGACTCACGCAAGGTGCAGTACTAAGTCCCTTGGAGGGACAAATCGGCCAGTTGCATTTGGAAGGCTGGATGAGCCATTCTGCATGCATTTGACTGCTGGGCAGTAAACACTATCAGGTGGAGCACTGCTGCCCCAGTGTGGGGCAGCAGGTGGTGGATACAAGGAAATGAAATGGAAAATTGGTTCAGTGAGGCAGTGGTGGGAAATTTAACTGTTTTTTAAAGTCTCTCAAAGGTGATGTCATAGTGTTAGAATCAGGATCATAATAGATTACTGAAAGCTCAACAATATTGTCAAGAACAATTCATAACCATTATCCAGAATCAACAATGCACTAGACCGCTTAGGAAGCACACAATACCATTCCACAATAGATCTAATTTCTAGATATTGGCAGTTTGATCTTCCAAAAGAGGAACAGGAGAAGTGCGCTATGATCACCGCCCAGGGTTTATTAAACCCACTAGGATGCCACAAGGGCTGTGTAACTACCCTGCAACATTACAGCACATGATGGATAGCATATTAGGAAATTTAAAAATCTTCTGTGTGTTAGTGTATTTGGATAGTAATAGTGTTTTCAAGGACTTTTACAAACCATTTACAACATCTAGAGGAAGTTTTTGCTAGTTAACCTATTCAAAATTGAAATTTAAACCTTGCAATTGCTATTTCTTCTGAATTTAACTTGAATATCTGGGGTATATTACTGATAAACAAGGATTACGTCCTCAACCCACTAAGTTTGAGGCTATTGAAAAAATGTCACGCCAAAGTAGCAATTGGGATATTAAGATATTTTTGGGGAATGATGGATATTATTGCCACTTCAAAAAAACTCTAGCAAGATAGTTACCTTTGTTTCATCTTCTTAAGACTAGAGTTCCATTTGACTGTATGGAAGCTTGTCAATTTGCTTTTGATCAATTATGGCTGTGTCTAGCCCAAGCGCTGATATTGATGTATCCAATTTCTGATGAACCATTTTTTATACAAACGGTAGCATCCCTCACCACCATAGGGGCGTTGCTTTTTCAGCTCATAATGAAGGGGAAGAACACCCCATCGCTTACTGCAGCAGGACACTGGATATCCATGAACGATATTATACTTTTACCAAGAAAGAATACTTTGCTGTTATTTATGCTTGAAAACATCTTGAGTTTATATCCATAGAGTGCATTTCACTGTATTAACTGACATACCTCTTTGTGCTGGCTTCAGAGCCTGAAAGAGCTCAAAGGATGGTTAGCCTTCTGGACATTGAAAGTACAGGCATACGATTTTGAAATTCAATACCAATCTGGTGAAAGATACCAAATTATGGACGTACTCTTGAGGCTGACTAAGGTAGCCTTACTGGCTGGTAAGGATGACAAACTATTTACCAAAAACGGGTAACCAGCAATACAGCAATGAGCTATTGAGGTTTAACAGAAGTTGGACAAACCCAAATAGAATATCCTTGTAGAAGATAAGAAATTATATAAGGTTATTAATGGACAGCCCTTTTTGTTCCCTAGGCCTACCAAATGGATGGATCTTGTCTTCACTGCTCATAAGGCGATAAGCCACGGTGAATCCAAAGTATGTTTGAACATCTATGATCCCATTGCTATTAGAATTTCATGTCGTACAATATCCATGTGGCGCTTAGCTGTTGTCATAAATGTCAAGCTGAAGCCCCTATTTAAAAGCCACTTTAAATCAATTAGTTAACCCCTAATTATGCCTGGCACACGGTCACCATGGACGTTGTGGGGCTCTTTATTAATTATTTCTGGTCTGTTCAAATATCATTGTGGCCATTATTCACTTAACAAAGTGGGTGGAGGCCATAGCAGTAAGGGATTTAGGGGCCACAACTACTGCTAAATTAATTCTCAAAAATTTATAAATAAGAATGGTTGCCCTCAATATTTGCTGACAGATATTGGGACCGACTTGATGCCCCAAGTGATTTCTAAGCTCAACAATCAAATCAGCGCCTGTGGAGTATTATCCACTCCATATTACTGAAGACCAACATCACTTTCAAAAGGGAGAACGTTCCACTGGTTGGTATCTTACAAAAGTTGGTTGCTGGCAAAGCGTCCAGAGAAATCTCTTTTTGTCTTCAGACATATTTGCTTACCATATCACTTACCACTTTGCCATGGGGTACTCCCGTTTTCTTTTTTACATGGGAAGCAGACCATGTTGCATCCACTTTCATATTCATGTGTTGCCGAGGAAAATATGAGTCCTGATAGATACCTGAGACGCTTGCGCAGAGATTAAATCAGTTGCAAAGTTCTGCTTACTCAAATGCTATGGCGCGGAGGGTCAACTTTGGAGCTCACAATAAAGAGGACCTCTGAACCTTACCTACTTTTGAGATAGGAGAAAATTGGTTTGTACTTTAATAACCATGGCTTTGGATGAACCAGCAAATTAGCATATATTTGAAAGAATCCATTGAGATCATAGAGAAGACGTCTACTGATGCCTACACATTAAAAAGATTCTATAAAGGGTCATTGTAAAAAACAAGTGCATACTAAGCTTTTGAAAAAAAAACTAATTGAACTCTGGCCCTCTGGCATCTAGTTCCCAATAACTGATAAGACCCCACTCATGTTAGTTACCTGGTTTATGGTCAAGTGGAGGGAAATGTTACAATTTGGTGGCCAACCATCAGTTCATGAGTTATTTAGCAAATAAATATATTTTACTAAAAACTTAGAGGCAGGTTTTGATGGTGTAAGGAGTCTCAAGCACGCAAAACTCAACTTCATATGGAGTTGCCTAAGTTGTATTAAATCACTTTTGTTGCTTTTGCCTCAGCGCCAAAGATTTATAATATTTTAGATTTAAACCCATGGCCTCCCAGTGCAACCTCTATCAATTTAATCTGTACTTGCTTTGGCTCTTGCCTTGACAGATTAGATCTGCTTCCACTAGCTATATCCTTATCCTCTATTTTATTCCTCACACCAGCATTGTTAACTTTTGGAACATTTGAATGATTCCACCAAACAAGTTGCACAGGGTAAAACCCACTGAGCAATAGACGAGAAATATGAGGAGCTGACCCTTGATAATTAGTGATAATAAAGACTTAATAAGGAGCTATTGCTCCTACAATACCACTTTAAGATATAATCAACTAATAGCTACCTCCATTACTTTCCTACTCCTTCTTCTTTCTTTGTGAAACCCCTTTCTCACTCTCATACTTGACTATTAATCTTTAGTATTCTTTGGTGGATTCAACACAATCTCCTTTGTAAATCCTTGTTTTCTCCAATCTATTGGTTCATTCAAACAATGGGACTTTGGCGGAATTCCTTCAATTTTCTCAACTGATAAATCTTCAATTAAACTCACTCAAATCTAGTCAACAATCCGCTGAAACTAAAGGTCGTCAACCATTCATATTGGAATCTAAAAATTATCCCCCCTTGACTGGATGATAAGCTGCTATTGCTTGTATGGCCAAAAAAACTTCGCATGTGCTCAGTTGATAATCCAACCATCTGTGGGTTCCTTAATAGTGTAGGCATCAACACCAGTCTTCTCATTTATCTCAAACGTTCCAATCCATATACTGTCAAGCTTGTACCTTCTTCTGAACCCATGTTGGTCGTGAATCAGGACAGGATCTTCTACCATGAACTGAGGAAGGCTGCTGCATCTACCTTGGTTGGCAGCCTGATCCCAGATCTTATTGGCTAGACTAGCGGAATATGCCTCAGTTTGGAGTTTAATCAGCATATTTGTTAAGGCAGCTAAATAGCGTCGAGTCATGACTCCACCGGTATCTTCCACACAGAAGGAAAGCAATGCTGGCAAAGCTGGATGTCTTCCATAGAGTAATTGGAAGGGACTTTTCCCTGTCACTAAATGATATCTAATATTGTATGTAAAGACAGCAGTGGATAATAGGGTACTCCATTCTGAAGGCTGAATCTTTTACAAGTTTATGTAGAATATTTACCAAGGTTTCATTGACCCTTTCTACTATTCCATTAGATTTGGGGTGGTAGGGTGTAGTCAAGACCCCTCAGATGGCCATTAATTTATTCAACTGGACAGGATATGCAATGTGAAATTGGTTCCAATATCTGAGAGGATAAATCGCAGACAGCCTTATCGCTATACAACACACTACAGGATGAACTTAGTGGTGGTAATGACCCCTAAATTATTAGTCGCCCTTGCTTACACACACCTTGTTAAATGGTCAATGGCTACTATTATATATTTGGAGTGGTTTGCGCCAGTTGGCAGAGGCCCCACCACATCCAGAGAAACAGTATGCCATGCAAAATGAGGCTTAACTGGCTGGTAGGTGGTCTTTTGGAGGAATAGTTTCTCCACTTGGCACTGATGAATCAGCTAACCTTTTTGAGCGCATCATAGTGATTCTCTCAATAGTAAAGGGTCTCAAGAACTTCAGCGTTTTCCGCAACCCTCCATGACCTACCACTCTATGAGCATCCATAATAATTGTGGGTCTAGCGGAAGGCTTTGGGAAACTTAGTGTCAATTTGCCAATCTGCTTAAATAGTTCCCTACCGCGTACAAAGGTATCCTTTCACAGCCTATCCAGCACTTTGATCACCTGAAACGGCTCATCATTATAATTGCCCACAGTCATCTTTTTGTACATTATGTACACCAAATCTGCTGTAACAGTGACCTTCAGTAATTGGGAAAGACAGTCTGCATTTTGGTGTTTTGCCCAAGAGCAGTTTACAATCTCAAAGTTATACACTTGGAGCTTCAAGGCCCATCGCGTGAGCCATCCTTCCAGCTCCCAGAGATTCTGAAGTAAATGTAAGTATGCGTGATTCATTAATACTTTATATTTCACCCCATGAAGGTATACCAGAACTGTTTATATGCATATATCACCGCTAAGCATTCCCACTCAGTCACAGTGTAATTCCGTTCAGGACCTGTTAATCTTTGGTTACAATACGCTATGGGATGCTCCGCACCATCATCATCTTTTTGGGATAGCATGGCCCCCACATCGGAAAGGGAAACATCCATTTGTACAATAATTTCTTTTTCAAAATTTGGGTTTTGTAAAACAGGCGCGCTAGCCAATGCGGTTCATAAGACATTGAAAGAGATTTGACATCGTTCTGTCCAATCAAAGGAAGCGTTTTTTAGTAACTTGAAGAGTGAATCCTTAAATCAGCTGCAGTTGGAAATGAACCGCCAGTAGTAACTGAACATCCCCAAAAACACCTGAATATCTTGTTTGTTAACCAGCCAAGTCATCTTGCATATAGCTTCCACTTTTGCTGGCTGAGGACTGAGCCCTTTTGAGTCGACCACAAACCCAAGGCATTTCAATTGCTCCTTAATAAAGTGGCACTTGCGGTGCTTAATTTCAATGTTAGCTTCAGAGAGCTGGCAGAACACTTTTCCAAGTGAGCAAGATAATCCACAAACGTCCATGAGAACACATTAATCTCATCAAGGTAGACTAGAATGCAAGACAGCTTCATTTCACCCAAAATAGTGTCCATAGCTCGCTGGAACATAGCTGGGGCGTTGTACAAACTCTGTCGCATATGTGGAGGCTGCTGTCACAGATTCAGCTAAGAAGAACTAGAATGGGCTCCCAGTTGGGGTGCGCGAGCACCCAGTGGAGGCCCCAGAATGCAAAAGGCATAGAGGTCCGAGAAACTAATAGAAGTGGGATTCTAGGGGAGATGTGAGGAAAGAAAAATTTCAGTAACGTACCAAAGGCTCCCAAGGCTAACCAGATGGTTGCGTTGGGGGCAACCGCGAGTCTTTTGAGGGCAACCCCAAGGGTGGGAGAGGCAGGGAGGACGATGACTCCTTCAGGGTTCACAGTTGCTGGCCTTTGGGTTCCAATAGGGGGCTTGCACACCAGCGGGGATGGCGCAGAGGACGCCATGTTACTGGAAATATGTGTGTTGGTCTAGTAAACCCCATGAGTGGGGGTAGGACTGAGCTTCCCCTGGAGGGGGCGCTCTAGGTCCTTTTGTTAGCCTGGACCCCCAGCGGCAGGGGTGGCTATGGAGGCCAAACCCACGGGTGGTGGCCAGGGATGCCTTGGGCTGCTCTAACTGGGGAGCAGATTCAGTGGACTCGGTGATGGAATGGACAATAGGGTCTCCATTTAATGGACGTGGGGAAACAGACAATACAGCAGGTTTGTTGTTGGGGCTGGAGCAGATTATCACGTTTACAATCTGCTGCGGCATGATGGGATTAAGCGACCAGATAATCCAGTCAATGAACATTGACAAGAGGATTTGGGCAATGGCGTGCTTCATCAGATCAATCAAAGGAATTTTTAAAATTTTTTAAAGGCAGATGGAGGCTGTGGCAAACTAGGCGGATATTTCAGATTTTATCAGATGAAAAGCAAAAGAATTAACTGAAAACTGCCCTCAGTGGGGCCAGTTGCCTTTTAAACTGGGCAATAGACATGGGGAGGTATCGTGGGATTGGGCATTCAGGGGATGGGTAAGGAAATTTGGTTGGATGTCTTGGAGGGGTGTAGAAAGTGATCCCAATTCCAGCAAAAGCTTAGAAAGCTTTTGCAAGATTTTCCAATTTCTTGGGGCCAAGCCAAGTCAATACTTCTGATCTGGGTCAGGGTGACTCGAGTTGGCCCATTTGCATGGCTTGGGAGGTCCAGATTTGCCCCAGGAAGCAGGGGTCCATGGATCGGGTTACTTGCAATTCACGCCAGTCCCTCAATTGGGTTATTCGTGTGATCTGAAATCCCTGGATCCATTTTGGAACGTTGGGGCTGATGAATTGAGTTGTTCAAGGCTGGGTTTGTGATCTGAGCTGCGTTTGACTCTGGCTTCTGAAGCTGACCAGTCCAACCCAGCTCCCCTAGTCCATAAATTACTGGCCAGACTCCGATATTGGGAATTGCTAATTTCCAAAATTTTGGCCATGGCTTGCCTGGGGGTGGGTGGACCCAGGGCCCCCTCCATGCCCCCTGATGTGTGCCATTTCCCTGAAGATCTCTTCTATCAACCTTACCAGGATTAAAGAGGGGGAAGAGGTGGGAGTGGGATGACTTTTGGTGGAAACCTGCCATCAAGCACCCATCTAACACATGGGCGAGGTCGCCCAGCTGTGACAGAGGGTCCACTGGTGCCTTGGGGCCCCTCTTCATCAAAAAAGGGGTTCTGAACCCTATTTATTTGCAAGGGCTGGCCCCCAAGACTTACAGCTGCAACCCTTTTGAGATAATTATAGTGCACTTCTCTTTTTTTACCGCTAGCAACTTGTTTTGCCAGTACCCCAATATCAAGTCCATAGGGGAGAAATATCTGGCATCACCCAACTGATCTAGAGCATCATCAATTTGTAGAAGTGGGTACAGATCTTTTTCATATTCTATTAAGCTTCCAATAGTCAATTACTACTCAATTGGAGATATATTTCTTCTTAATGATTAGCACCAGGTATGTTCAGGGGCTTTTTGATGGCTCTAACATTCCCTGTTCAACGGGTTGTCTATCTCAGCGGATACAACTTCTTCCGCCACCTTAGAGCGACGGATAGGTCCTGACCAAATAGGAGGGTGATCCCCTGTGTCTAATTGATGACAATCCCACATGCACATCCCAAGTCATGGTCATCAGCTGCAAAAATGATTTTAAATTTGCAAACAGATACATCATCCGGTCCTTCTGCTCCTCTGACAGCCAGTTAGAGCCTCCAGCAGAACCACAGTCATTATGCTGAATGAGGCTTTTTAATGGTAGACTGAGATCATCCCACAAACCAAAGTCATGTATCTGATGAACCACATCAATAGGAAATAGATGCAAATAAGCCACCACTTGATTCCTTTGCAAGTTCATAGTTTCCTTCTGCAGGTTGGCTATCAATACCTTCACTTCACCCTGCCCTGGTAACAGAAGCCCAGGAGCCACGTGGGGCTTAAGCCGCAATTGCTGATAGGGTCCCATAATATTATTGTATAGACCTTCCAGGATATATATTTTGAGCTCTGTCCCTATAATGACCTGATGCCCAGAAGGTATGCTTAAGGCACTTGCAGCTTGCAGCGGAATACCATTATACTCATTAATCTGATTAGAAAGTGTTTGGGTCCTCCGCTTCATCCTCTGATATTGACATGAATCACCCCATCACAGTACGGAAGATTAATTTGGCTGAAGCAGATGAGTCCTTTGGGATTCCGCTGGGGGTGAAGTAAATGGGCATCTGTTGGCCCAGATGCTAATGGTTTCTTCCGCCATATTGACTACAGCCCCAAATTGTCACATGAACGCAGTTCCAATCAGAATGTCATAGTTGTTATTAGGTAAAACCACAGTGAGAGAAGACGCCCCAACTAAACTGAACCTCAAAAGCAGCATGCTGTAAGCGCCCTCCCACTCAGTGCTCTGTGCCCCTGAAGTCCCATACACTACTTGGTTTTCCACATTAGGTTTCAGCGGAAGTTTATCTACGAGCTTGGTGTATATCATATTGATGGGATCACCAGTATCAATTTATCACAGATTTTGGTTTTTTTGCAAAAAAAATGTCACGGTATGTGCACTACAAATAAGAAGACCCATTATTGTTTATTATACAAACATCCATAAACTTTTCGTTATTCAGAAAAGTGAGAATAACAGTGCTGACATGTGGATAGGCCTGGGCAATTTTTTCTACTGGAATCGCAACTTCCAGCCCTTCTAGAGCTGCGACATGTGTGGAGGGTCCACCGCCAAATGTACCATTCTTTTTAAAGATCTTCCAGATGTATGGCTTTTGCACCTCTCAGAGGAACTCCATATCTGCATGCTTAGGGTATCTCCTTTGGATTGAGGCCATTATATCGTAAGGGATCTGTTGATACAATAAATCATCAGATTGAGTTCCGAAACTGACCTCAAGTGACTTGTGGGAATCCTCAGGGACAACTAGATTTGAGTTAGAGAAAGTAAAAATCCCATCTCTTCTTCGCTCAACCTTTCCTTGTTCGTTTAGGGCAACTGGTACTTCATTTGTATACAGTTTGCCTGGACAGCTAGCGGCGTAATGTCCTCATTGGCCACACAAGAAACAAGTATTTGTAGAAGATGCTTGTATCTACATTGTACCCATAGCTTAATGGCTGAAAGTAATTGAGGAATTCTAACTCATCCAAGGATGAGCAAAATGATAAAAATGAGGGCGGAAAAGACTTGCTAAAGCGTTAAGGGGTCAAGTATTCTCCAACGGATTATACCCAAGCATTGTTGCAACAATACTGGCGTGGATTCAGTAGCGGTTGCAGGGGCTTTTTATTCCCCTTTGAGATCACTAAAAGTGGTGGATAGATGGCGTAAGTGATTAACAAAGTTTAGTAACTCCGCATCCTTATCAAGAAAGTATGACATAGCATTATACAGCTTTCAATATGGCTTGATAGCCACCATCATTGCTATGCCCACCTCCTTGTTGGATAAAATACTTGCTCCCAACAACACATGAGCCCCGCCATAAACTGCTCCGCAAACTCCACCAAAGACTCATTTTTTTGAAACTGAATAGTCATAAACTGCCTTGCGCTGAGCATTGTCACCTTGCCCCTGAACAGATAGATCACAGTCTCCTTCACCTCTTGATATGATATGGTACTATCCTTAAGGTAACAGGCGACCTGGTCAGCACTTATGACATTCAAATCGGATAACAACAGTTTAGCTTTCTGCAATTAGAAGCCCCATCCATAGCAAATTCAAATTGCTTAAAAACCCAATTATGTTTCCTTTAAGATGAAATGGGGGCAGCCTGTCACTGCAGACCACTCCTTCTCTAAAAAACGCATTTAGTATACACTATGCCCAGTATAGACGCTCAGTAATGTTAACTTAGAGGCTGGCAATTTGGTTGGTTTGGTCACCCACCCAGTGCAATTGGTGAAAGGCCTGGTGAGCTGCTCAATTATGCTTTTATTTTCTTGGAAAAGCTTTTTTGAGCCTGAAACAGTGTATCCAAGGCAAGCTTCAGCTCCATGTATTAAAACAATTTAATAAATTAGGGTAGCACCCCATCAGAGCGAGCCAGTTGCGCCATGGCTTTGAAAAATATAAAGATTTTTAGCGTTGATCAATGGGCCCCCTGTAGTGAGCACCATTGTTATCTTTTGTCAGATTTGACCAATTCCGCCAAATAAGTTGCACAGGGTAAACCCCACTGAGCAACAGAAGAGCAATATGAGGATCACTAGTCCTTGATAATTAATGATAATAAAGACTTAATAAGGAGCTATTGCTCCTACAATACCACTTTATTTAATAATCAACTGACAGCTACCTCCATTACTTTCCTACTCATTCTTCTTTCTTTGTAAAAAAATCTTCTTCTCACTCTCATGTTCAACTATTAATCCTCGGTATTCCTCGCCAGATTCAACATGATCTGCATAGTATGTCCTTGTTTGCTCCATTCTATTGGTTCATTTGAACAATGAGACTTTGGCGAAATTCCCTCGATTTTTGAACCATTTTTCTTTGTTCAAACTCACTCAAATCTAATCTATGATCCACTGGAGCTAAAGCTTTTCAGCCAGTCATATTAGAAACTCAGCAAGAATATAATACATGGTATGAGGAATCCTATTTTCTTATGCATTCTGCCGGAACCTTAATGCAATCAGTTGATTGTGACTATAATGGTGATCTAATGATCCTTAATTTTTTTCTCAATTAGTCTAATTTAAATTATTAGCTCACTAATCTACCACTTGGGAGTGCTTCTTAGTATAAATAAAATTCATCATTAGGAACGCTAGTAGAGAGGCATATCTGGGCTAAATTCTAAGGGTGAAAAGAACTTTTTTTATTTATTTGAGGATGGCTGACCAGGGGACAGACACATCCAATATGTAGGGAAGAGGAAAACGGAAAACAGAAGAGGAAAAAGAGCGCAAAACATTGGAACTCAAAAAAATATGACTTGACACACTTGGGTGTGGCTAGGAGCCATGGGTGGTGGATGACTAGACCTTAAGTGGCATGGCAGCTCAGGGGCTAGTAGGGTGTACCGCATATGGAGACTGTGAGGTTTTCAATGTCATAATGAAGAAACCAGATTGGAATCCAGTTACCCATCCGTTTCTTCCATTTGTGTTGGAGTGATCCAAACAGCCAGGTTTGGAAGTGGTCGGCCAAATGGCTGTGGAACCTGACGATGGGATGGTTGAAATTGTGGAGGATCCCGTTGAAAGCGGTGAGGGTAATTTTGTGAATGGAACATATTGCAATACTCACAATTAGAGTCCTTAGCGTCTGGGGATAGGCGAGGCCGTGTTTAGTGCCAGGATATTGCGGGATAGTCAGAATTTAGTTGATGGTGATTTTTGAAACAAGTGCACCACATTGGACCAGATATGCGCGGACGGCGGGCACTCTTCCAGGCGGTGTGCTAGTGTGTTGGGTTCGCCGCAGATGGCGCATGTCTTGAGCATTGAGAAGGTGTGGTCAGCTGTTCTAAACTTGTGGCGCATGTAGCGCCACACTGTGGAGCACACTTGTGGGGATAAGAGGGGGCAGGTGACGAGGTCCCACACCTGCTTTTGGGTGCACAAGTCATATGGGACGTCTTGGTAGTTTAGGTAGTCAATCTGGGATAGAGGAAAGGATGGTAGTGGGGCAGGCGCGTTAGTCACCGTTTGTCCCCTGTGGAGTTGCACATAACCAGTTTGAGGGTGAGTGTCTTCGGATTGCTGTGCTTAGGAGAAGCTCCAATCCCCTTGTCTTAGGTTGTATAGGATGCGTTTGAAATATCAGTTGGTGTTGTGTGGTCTGGTGGCGGTTGGATGTGTTGCAAGGTACTTCATCAGAGTTGCAGGGTTGGAGGGGGACCTCAGATGTAGTGCCCTTACGAAGCTGGTTTGGGCTGCCTTATCCCAGTGGGGGGATGGTGGGTTGGGTGACGTTGTGAGAGCTACCCATGAGCCGAGGATTCGCGTTGCTCGTTATGTGAAGTTGAGCAGCCCCATCCCGCCTTTCTTCTGTGGGCCGTACATGGTCTCCAGCCTGGCAGGTGCGCGGTAATCAGACCACAGCCAGTTCTGCAGGAGATTTTAGACTGCATTGGTAAAGTTGGCGGAAAAGGGAACCGCGTGGGCAGCAAACCATAACTTTGACAAGATCAGGGATTTGGCTAACACAACTTTTCCAGTTAAACTAGCTTTACTCCTCCGCATACATGTCATTCTTTTTTGATGTTGCCCAAAATGTTGGTTTTGATGGTGTCAAGTGCATATCCACCAGCTTCGAGCCATATGCCCAGATGATGGACTGGGTTGGTGGCGGGGGTGGTGTGAAAAGGGTAAAAACAGTGGTTTTACTGGCTTGGATCGTTGTTGTGTGGTTGGATGTGCGGTTGGTTGGTTTGTGTGGTGGTGGGAGGGTGAGGCCCAGTTCGAACTGAATTTGCCCATAACAATTACCTCTGTTTTCTGTTTGTTCAGCATGGCGTTACTCACTGACTCATACTGGTGAATAATGCGCTCAATCGCCCTGGCATCCCTATTGCCTGAGACTCCAACAACGCAGTCGTCATCAAAGGCGAGATTTTGGTTGGTAGTTGTCCCTCCAACCTGATTCCAGTGAGCTTTGAGTTTACAATGCGGAGGAGAGGGTCAAGGGTAAAATTGTATAGTAGGGGGCTAAGCGGGTCACCTTGTTTGAGGCCCCTTTGGGGGATGATAGTGTCAGTTAGAAAACCTGGGCCTCTGATTGCAAACCTGACTGAGCGCGTTAGGAGAGCGCCCAGTTTATAAAATGAGGTGGTAGGTTGAAAGCCTTTAGACACTGTTCTAGGTAACCCCAGTGCACTCGGTCATATGCTTTCTTTTGGTCCTGGAAAGCAAGGGCGCCTGTGGGGTTAGATTGGCAGATGTTGGCAATTGTGTGGATGTTATTCCAAATTGAGCGATTTGGGATGAAGCCAAACTGATGGGGGGAGAGGGCTGTCTGAGCAATGCAGCCCAGACGCTTAGCTAAGATCTTAGTTAGTATTTTGGTGTCAGTATTGGTGAGACAATTGGACGCCAGTTGTTTAGGTCTGCCTGGTCTCCTTTTTGAAGAGTGTGACCACATATGCATCTTGGCCGCCAGGTAGAAGGGTTGTGTCCTCCAGGCACTTGTTCATAGTTGCCAGTAGTATTGGTGCGATATAGTCAAAATATATTTTGAAAAATTCATATGGTAGGCCATCAGGCCCAGGGCACTTGTTGCGCGGAGTTGATCTTATTACCTCCCATAGTTTATCTTTAGTGATGGGTGCGACAAGGTATGGTTGATCAGCTATATTGTCAATATTAGCGGGTGATGAAAATTTTCTAATTTCTCTAGGTGATGCGAAATCTGCCATGTACAGGTTGGTGTAAGGTTGGTGTACTTTGGCTGATATTTTGGATGGTGTGGACGCCAGTGTGTCATCTGCTTGGTGGACCTGTGTACAAGTCGCCGAAGTTGAAATTGGTTTAAAACAGTGGAAGAATTGGGCTGTGTGAGTTTCGCCAGATAGGATGTATTTTTGATTTGTAGCATACTTTGGTGTAGTGCTGGTGTTTTCTAAAGAGGGATTTTACCTGTGTAGATAGCTGGAACCACAGGCAGCCCCATTGGAGGCTGTATCCCTCGCGAGGTGTGTTGTTTTCTAAGTGTTGAAGCTGTCTGATAGCCTTGTTGATTGTCGCGGACATCAAGGCTGTTTTTCTGGAGTTCAGGTGGCAGGCTTTCTTGGTTGCTCGAGCCTTGAATATTTCCCACTTGGCAATAGGGTTCCCATTAGGTGGTCATCTTTCTTGCTGTGTTGTTAGCACCATCTCAATCCAAAGTTTAAGCTCCGGAAGATGGATGGTGCTTGGGTAAACTCTGTGCCAGGTTGGTGGCTTTTGGTATTTTTCTGAGGATGATAATGCTATCAAAACCATCTGGTGGTTGGAGAAAGGAATAATTGTTGTTGTAAAATCTGATACCCAGTGACAGAAGTCTATAGGGGCGAGCATGTCAATCCAGGTCATTGAGACCAGCTGGTTAAAGTTGTAGTGGGGCCTCGTCATGTTGGCCAGGGTGGGGGCTTGTTTGGGAATGGTGTCATACAGGCCCAGCATTGCCTTTAGTATGCGTAGTTCCATGTGGCTGCGGGGTATATCCTTAGACTTGGGCCAGCAGTCAGTTATGGTGTTAAGCCAGCAGTTGAAATCTCCTGTAAAATAGTTGCCTCTGGGAAAGGGATTGAGAGGATATCAGAGAAAATTTTTTGGCAGTCCTTCAGATCATTTTGGGGCATACACACATGCCATGGCGAAAGTTTCTCCAATCCACTTGAGATCTGCTAGAAGCAGCCGTCCCTCCAGGTGGGAGGATGTTCTCTGGATATTTACTGGAGGATTACGGTTAGTTCAAATTACCACCCCACAGTGGTACGTCCAAAAGGATTTGGCTGGAAGAAGCATGGTTGACCATGACTCCTCCTCCCCCAGTGGACAGTGGGGTTCTTGGACAGCCAAGATGTCCACGAGGATATTGTGCAGGAAAGCCATTTTTTTGGCCCAGGACGTGGGGCCTTGGCTCCCGCGATGTTGAGCGTCCCTATGGTGATTGTGGTAGTCCGCACATCAGGAACGCTGGGACGACCCACTGAGGTCACCAGTTCCTTATCGCGGGTCATACTGCAAGTTTGGGGCTGATTACCAGATTGGTTCCAGCGTGTTGGTCAGCGGCTGTAGTCTGGTTTTGTTTGGTTTCTTCTGGCTTGGTTTACCCCATGGAGTTTGGGTCTGGCGTGGGTTGGCTTGTGCCCCATCAGCAAAAAATTATAGCTGCTTGCCTTTGGGTTTGATGGGCAGAAACTAGGTGTTGGGGTGATTGGGTTTTGTGCATGAGTGTTGTTGCATTGTGATTGGCTGAAATGGTCTTACATATTGTGCGCATGAACCATATCATCACGGATCACACGTGATTGGCTGGGAGGATCCACAGTGGTGCATGGTAGATTTGCTCCAGCGTGGTTGGAGGTGTTTGATTGGTTGTGTCCAAAAAATTCATTGTTTTGGTTTCATTGGGTTATATGTGGGGGATCTGATTGGTTATTCCGCTGCGCTGCCATGGCATCCACCTGAATCTGTTCTGGGGAAATTGTGGTGCGAGCTTGGGTCTCAGCGGAACTCGCGGCCTACTTGTGGGCAGTCTGTGCGTGACAACAGTCCTTGCATGAAATGGGCTCAACCAAAGCGATGTTGGCTCTTTCACCCCAATAGAAGGCGAAAGTGGAGTCCTTAATTTTACCAAAAGTTGGGCTTGTTTCGTCCATATTGTCCTCACAAAATTCCGGTGCTTCAATCCCGCACTTGACAGGGCACGCATGGTCTTTGTAGCCTATAGCTGAGTAGAAGTCGCAGATAGGTGGTATGTGTTCCAGTGTGATGTGGAAGGGGCAAGATATGCTGCCATCAGGGAGGTGATGGTTGCCATGTGTGGAATGAGGGTGATATCCTCTACCACGTCCTGATCTGGTTCTAGAATGGCTATTGCCTTCCCTGTACACAGGTGGGGCAGGAGGGGGAATTTCTCAAATTAAAACTTTTTGATTACGCCGTAACCTTTGAGGCCCCTGCAGAGCTCATCCTCGAGGATATCACAGTGCATGGTGTTTGGGAGTCAGTCAAGAATGATGAATAGGTCATTTGCCTCATTCCATCATGTGCACACCATGTGGATGGTGCAGTCTTTGTTGTTAATTTTTATGGAGAATATGACTTTCGCTGCTTCCACCGCTTCCTCTGTGGACATGAACCTGACGTCCACCCATCCTCAATGTAAATTTTTGTAATTTACTGAGACAGTGTTCAGGAAAGTCATGGAGAAGGCCTCCCCATTTTTCCCCACATTTGAGGAAAGTATCGCTGACCATAATTATAAGGCCATGCTCAAGGGAGGACAGGGGTTGGGAGTGTTCTATTTTGGTATATGCGCCCATTTTTTGCAAAAATTGCAAAACTCCAGGTGCGGCGCTGTGCTCACCCTTTTAGTGGGAGAGTGTGTCAACATTCTGCCGGGGCGTTTTTCCCCAGTGGGTTGGGAGTGCTTTGGGCCTTTTGTGCTGTCCATTTTTGCCCAACTGGTGTTGTTGCGGACAAATTGCTCATATTTCCTGGTTGATTGTCAATCTTGGATAAATTGCGTAGAATTTTGTTACTAAAAGTGATAGTTAAGGGAAAACGAACTTATCTATTTATTTGCTTGTAAGTTTATTCTGTTGTGTCAAGGACAACAATCATCATATCGTTGGTCCTAATTGCTCAGTGGGTCAAACCTGTGCAAAATCCGTTGGCGTATCTCTCAAATACTACAAATTTTATAACACCCCCATTGTTGGATTTTGGGGGAATAAGCACCAAAAGAGAATAAAAAACCTAAAATCCAACAATTGGTGCTCACTACAGGGGGTAACTGCATACCACAAAAATGACTACAAATCCGGAAACCAGGCTAGATGCATTAGAAAACCAACAAGCCAGTGCTATGTCTCGCCTCACTAGGCTAGAGTAGCATTCTAAAAGCCCTATTATTTTTAATTCTCCATTCCGAGAAAATTTCACTCATAATGAGGCCAGTATTGCCTCCTTTGTTTGTGTTAATGAATCTGCTATGGAAGGAGCGACTGACCACCAAAAAACTAGGAATATCCTTCCCTGTTTGAATTGGATGGCTCAGTAGGTCATGGTTCTCTAAATGGCCACACTACCACCTGGGAGGAGGTCAAACAAGCGCTGATTGAAGAATTTGGTTCAAAACAGAGCTTACAACGGCAAAAACAGGCCTTTATGTGCCTTAGCCTGCAAGAAGGTGAATCACTCCTCTCATTTATTGAGAGTTTCTATAGCAAAAGCTCAACCTCTGTTGGTGGCCAAACTGCTACCTATAGATGATGCTATTGCAGCTATCGTGGCTATCTTGGCATCTTACCCCTCTTTAGCAATGCATATATCCGCAATTAAGCATACCTTTCAAACTGTATGGGATATCAAAGGAGGTAGTTCTAGCAGTAGTTGACGTTTATGAACCTAAACTTTTGCAAGACGTACCAAAGTGGGAAGAAACTCTGACCTTTTCAGCCTCTTCTATGGCTGCAACCCACTGTAACCCAGCTGCTGCAGAGCTGCAACGACCTAATACTCCTCCACCATGTGAGGATAGCCAGAAACTATTGGCAGTTAAGGGGCAGCTTTTCCCCAGCTTCAAGTTCAAAAGCTCATTATAAGAAGGTAATTATCACTTTTCCTGGTCCCTCTCTTGCCAAGCGATCTACTACAATAAATAACACATCACTTTCTCCTAAGCCGCTGCCTAAATCCCCCTTAGCCTCAACTCAGACTGCTTTTAGTTCAAAACCTGCAAATATGGGACAGTTTAAGCCAATCACTACTAAGACAACTGTTAAAGCCATTACATTTCCACCATCTCCCCCAAAAGTTGGTACAGCCACGAAGCTCCCTTCAAAAGTCCAAAGGGTAGATGCAAGTGACAAAACCCACCCCTGTTAGGAAAATAAGCCGGTTTCTCCGCCCCCTCTTAGTAACTCTTTGAGGTGCATTGACAATCCCTCTGATGACGAGTCTGAGGAGGGTGGTGAAGACGCAGGCTATTATGCTTTTGGAGCCCCAATGGAAGTGCAAGTTCTTGATAGGGTGAGGCCAGAAAGAATTGATATTGCCATAATACCATGACAAGCCTATCTTTAACAGTTGTTAAGATTTTCAGAGGTTATCAATACTGCTAATGATGCAGAAAAGCTTATTGGGACAATGATATCATCCACCAAGCAGGTGCATACCCTTTAATATATCAAAGACAACTACTTTGAGATTGTAAACGCCTTGCTTCCACTCTCCATTTGAAAGAGGTCCTCGCCCTCCCCCTACTTTTGGTACCACCATAACTAAGATAGATGTTGTTATCAATAAAGTGCGCATTCTATCCATCCTTGATACAGGTGTCCAGTGAGCGTGGTCTCTTATAAGCTCATCAAGAAAATTAAGTTGGCGCCTGATATGGACTATTCCCATGAGTATGGAACTGCAGGGCCTAACAATACTCGAGCTATTGGAGCCTACTCTTATTTACCCATAAGAATTGGGAAGCTCCTACTTGCTGCTCCTGCGGTGGCTTTGGAAAAAATGCCTACGACCTGCTCATTGGTACTCAATTCATGATTGAGTATGGGTGAAACATTAGTATGAAACAGATATTTCTCTCCCTCTAAATTACGAGGTTCCACTAGTCTTTAAAAATGATGAGCCTAAGAAGAAGGAATGTACATGCGTAGTTGAGTACCCTTCTTCCGCCCCCCTTATTTATACCACATCAGGCAGAAACACAAAAAAGCTGACTGACTCTATGGATGTTTCAGAGGGTATTCCATTGTATGCGTCAGAGAAGGTATTCATTATAGCGGGTGAACAAAAGTGATAAGACACCAAAATTACTATGCAAAACCCCAGAAACTGCCTTCTGTACTTAACAAGCATTGATGGAATAAGCCCTTTGGAACCTCGGCTATTGTCAGGTATCCTAGACCCTGCCTACCAGCGACCTATTTTTTAATGCTGGGGAATCTCAATAACAAGGACATGGTTTTAAAGAAGCATCAGGAGATTGGAAAAGCTCTGGTGCTTCCCATCAAAGTCATCCAAGTCCATTATATTGGGTCTATGTTAGATATGAGATTACCCACTGACCAAATGATCTGCGCTTTGCCCAATGTTCATATTTTTGATGAGCTAACTCCCGCTGAACTTAATATTGTTCATTCATTGCTGGAGTCCTATAGTGACATTTTCTCCAAATCCAATACTGACTATGGCATATGAAGGGCTGGTGCCACACCATTGATGTTGGTAATGCCAAGCCTATTCGATCCAAACCTTATTGGAACTTAAAAGTTGAGGAACTACAAATGCAGATGGATTAAAACAGTTACTGGACGCGGGGATACTGGTGCCTTCTCCAAGTCCCTGGTCATCTCCATTTTGCTCAAAAAAAGAAGGGTGGCCATCAAGTAGTTATGGACTACCGCAAGCTGAACAACCTCACTAAGAAGGCTAGTTACCCCATCCTACAAATGATGACGCTCTGGCCCAACTCTCTAGGTCTAAATTCTTTTCCGCCAGGGACTTGGCTAGCAGATATATGCAAATGGACCTTTCTCTGAAAGACCAGGAAAATTGTGCGCTTATCTGCAGTGAGGGTCTTTTCCAACCTACCTAATTACCACAAGGGTTTTGCAATACATCCGCATCTTTCCAGAGAGCCATGGACCATATTTTGCATGAACTGAAGTTTAGTTGTGTGATTGTATATCTAGAGGATATCACCGTTTTTTCCAGAACCTTTAATAAGCACCTTTCTCATTTAAAGGGAGCTTTCCAACGTTTGCAGGCCACTAACATTAAGCTGAAGCCCTCCAAATGTAATTTCTTCCAAAATAGGTTAGGCTTCATGGTTCACGCCATCTCTTCATATGATATCCAGCCTCTCCAAGATAAGGTTGGCGATATCCAGGATGCCTACCCCCAAAACTTCCGTGATATTCAGGTCTTTTTGGGCAAGTTGGGGTATTACCATCAATTCATCCCAGAATTTGTGTAGCTCAGTGAGCCCCTCGTACACCTTTTAACTAAAAACACCCCTTTCCATTGGGAAGTGGAACAACAAGCTGCTTTTAAAGTGCTAAAAAAGCTACTTCAGAAACAGCCAATTATGCGCCACCCTGATTATAGTAAACCCTTTTTGCTGTTTACTGATGCTTCTGATTACACAGTTGGAGCTATTTTGACCTAACTGGATGAGCCTGGAGTTGATCACCCCGTTTCATATTTCAGCAAGATGCTTTCAAAGGCAGAACGCAACTATAGAGTCACTGAGAAGAAATGCCTGGCCGTCTTGCTTGCTGTTAAACACTATTGACCTTACTTATATGGGACCTCATTTAAAGTGATTACCAACCACGCCTCCATAAAGTTGTTAAAAATATGAAGGATCCCACTGGGCGGTTAGCTCGCTGGGTTTTAAAGCTCCAGCACTATGATATGACCATTAGTACACCAAGCTGGGACAAGCCACATGAATGTAGATGGGTTGACTCGTCTGCCCATCCTTCATTTAGATAATGTGAAGCGGAGAGGATACATGATTCTAATGACCCCTGATGCTTAGGAGGATGAGGATGAACTAGTTCAGAAGATGCTAGCTCGCCATTACTGTAACACGAAGGTGGATAATGGCCATTTATCCAAAAAAGTGGTGGTGAACTGGTTACCCTACCTCTGATCTTCAGAGCGAGTACCTATAATTATGGAAGCTCATGCCCTCCTAGGACATAGTGGAGTGCGGAAAACCTATGAGTGGGTAAAAGAACGCTATTATTGGGAGGGAATCATGGAGACCATCGTCAACGTCTTGGATGCTTGTTTAACATGTAATAAGCAGTCTAAGTTCAAAACAAAGTATTAACATCAGCCTACCACCCCTCAACAGCCTTTCCACAAAATAAGTCTCAATGTGGTTGGCCTTCTTCCCCAAACTATGGGTGGAAATCGATCTATATTGGTTGAGATTGATCCCTTTACCAAATGGGTCGATGCAGTGGCTATCCCAGCTCAGACGGCTAAGGCCACAGCAAATTTCACCCACCAGTATATTTTTACCCAAAATGGTTGCCCCAAATAAGCTCTGCAATAATGGTAAAAATTTCACCTCCCAAGTGGTGAAGATTCCCGAAACTTCCATGGGCACCCAACAGCTCTCTTTCCACCCCTATAACCCTTCAGCCAATGGTACTTGTGGAAAGAGCAAATGAGACAATGGTTTTTATAAAACGGAAAAAGGCTACTTAAAATCCCCTCTATTGGGATCAGTATTTACCAAGTGCCATCATGGCGTACTGCATCAGCTATTATTGGATCCTTAAAATGTCGCCTTTCTTAGTATTGTATGGGCGAGAACCTGGGTTCTAAGCTTTACTTGCAAAAGATATCTTCACCGATAAGACTGATCCTGAGCAAGCTATGATGAAGTTAGCCCAGCCTACCATACAGTTGCAACCAAAGGCAATGACCAACTTAGCAAAGACAGTCACAAAAGAGGGTCAAGTCGCAAATGAGCTCTGGGACCCTCTTCCTTCCTTCCTTCCAAGTATCTGACATATTGATTTACTATCATAATTATATCAACCTTTGGGATTTTGCCCATATTCACAGCTGGCTAGATTTCCAGGAATCTCTAAGGGAATAACTTTCTAATGCGAGGTGAATTAGAAATTGGTTGACCCTGATTCTAGGTATCTATGTTCAGGGGATTTTAGGTTATTTGCCAGGTCAGATCCATTGAGGATTTATCCAGATGAATTATTAAGACCTTATCGGGCAGAGTTGCCAATGAAATAGGGGCATCTGATAGTTGAAGAAATCTATAAGTTGTACCAATTGGGATCAGTTGGTTTCATCACCAACTGATTGGGAATGTAAGGAGTAAGTTGTGAGGCAAGTGATGCCGCCTGCAACTAGCTAATCGATTAGTTGGTTCATGACCTGCCTTGATGGGTAACAAGTCCCATTACCTAAGCAGGTCGCTTGCCAAATATGTTTGGCTCAGTTGGATTGAGAGCAAAACATTAGGGACACGTTTTCTGACTCTTTCCGTTTTAGGTCTCTAGGATGTCCAACAATGGAATCCTAGCCAGGATGGGGAAGACCATAGCTGCTGAGATGAGGATGGGTGATTCAATGGCAATGGCTGCCGTTTCATCAAAGAGGTGTCAACCGAGAGTTAGACAGCTAAATCCCCTAAAATTACCCTAAAATTTACCAAAAAAGATATAGTAAAAAGGGTATACAGTAGATATACTAGCTTAGTACACTTTATCAGCTTTCATTTGTTCTATTCTTTCTCAGGGATATTGTTGCTGTGTGTGATAATTGGGAGACTCTTTAAGGAAAAGAGTAAGGATCTGAGTGGAGATCCATAGAAGAATTGGAAGAAATTGGGGATTGCTGTTAACTTTGTGTTGAATTGGAGAAACTGTCAACGGGAATCTAAGAGAAGATTGGGTTAGACGGTATGAGGTAACAAATCCCTATTTTAAGACATCATAAGTATATTGAGAGGAAATACTGGCCAAGCGTTGGACTAAAATCTAATACTTCCATTCAACTATGGATTATAGTCGCCGTACTATTATCAACAAATTATATCAACTATTATACAATGCATAGAATTTCACAAAGCCAAAACCTGTGCAAGTAATAAGTTCATAGGAGTTATTGTCTGAAAATAGTCAGATCCTATAAATTTTTACAAAGTGGTGCTCATTACAGGTGTGTAGTTGAGTAAAAGAATTAAGAAAGATGTCAACTAAAGACAAATTAAGAAAACTATGGATGGAGTTAGCCACCATTAATCAGAACACCCCAAACTCAGAGGAACATTGAGAATTTGAAGCCTTGGAAGAAAGAGTCGCCAAGATGGAGGAAGGGATTGATAATGTAGCAAGTTTCAGGAATGAGTTACTTGGAAAAATAATGTCACCAAAGAAGAAAGAAGGTAACTTAATTTGAGAAGTCTTATTTCTTAAAATGGAGCATGAAGTGGATCATGTTGATTTGAGAAATTTTAATGCTGATATTAAGTGATTGATCAAACAGGTTGAGGAGCTAAAAGCTCATAAATGCAAATGTGAGCTAAATGCAGCAACTGATGCCAAAGAAAGAATTACTCATATGATAATTAAAAAGTCAAATACCCCAAGAAACATGCTGCCCACTATTGCCACTATTTTGGAGATGATAACCGAAATCACTCCCCAAGTGATCTGAGTGGCCAAACCTAGAGAATCATCTAGAGAAACATCAGAGGAATTCAAAGCAACGCCGAAATTTCCAAATTTCCATTGGGATAATGCCCCAGCGTTATTCTGACTTATGATATGACTATGTATGGATATAGTGATTGTTAAAAAAATTAATAGTGATAGATTGCCTAGACACTGATTTCCAAAACTTAGTGTTGCCCCACCTGGAGTGGGACAACTGGTCATACATGGAGGCTAAAGCAGCCATTGTGAAGGAATTTGGTAGCCCAATGTGCATGTCGAAGCACAAACAAGAGTTTATGGGCATCTAATTACATAAAAATGAATTTTTAGCAAGCTTCGCAGATCATTTCTACCAGGAGTCGCAAATCTTGGTTGGAGCAAAGGTAAAGGATGACTTTAAAGCCTGAATTGCTTTACAAGTGGCCCTTCAGCCCTAATGTGATTTGCAACAATTTGATGTCTTTCATGTTCATGACGGAAACTACTACCTCTCAGATGGTAGATATTGTAAAAATCTTGGGAGCAACTTTTGATGCCCCAAACAGAAGTTTAAAATCCAACCCTGTATGCAATTAGAATCCCACAAAAGGAAGAGGGTGCTAAGGAAATGAACAACTAAACCATGCCAGGGAATAAGCCCAAAGAGTTTAGACAGATTAATTAGAAAGAGAAGGCTTGTAACCAATGCGGAGGTAAGGGACATTTCTTTGTAAATTGCAAGAAGCTGAAGGATTAAATCAACGTGGTCCAATCAAAAGAGTCTGCAGCCACAAAGGAGTCAGGAAAAGGGCCCGAGGCCTAGATGGGGAACAATCTAGAACTGCAAAGAAGCCTGTTCCTCCTGATATTTATGAACGAGGAACTTAACATCAGTGATCTGTTTGTGGATGAAGACGTACAGGATCAACTGTATCAAGTGGTCAATTTGGACATGAACGTGGTAACAAGATCCAGGGCGAAGGTAATTGACCCTGAGATAATCAAGGAATTTGACCAGCCATACACCCAACAACTAGTGAACAAGATTCGAGCTGCAGATAATCCTGATGAATTGACTAAAGTCCAAATAGATGAGGCAAACCTGTTGATCCCCCTCATCACAATAAAGGAATTGTTTTCTTGATTTTTTGGTGCAAATCATTCACACCCTTAATTCAGCTAATAACGCCGCTATACACTCAGTAAACATTATCTTTCAATACTCTGAGTGTACATATATAGATATACAAGTGAATCGAGTATGAGTGAGTGCGATTGTTGACAGTAGAGCGCCCATTAACATTGCCTTGACCAAGCTAGTCAAGAGGATGAAGATCTCACCTGACTTGAAACATAAGAAGGAGTACGGGACAGCTGGGCTGAATACTATCATTTCATTTGAAGCGTATAGTGCTTTTACACTTCAATTCAAATCTTTGGTGGTATCTGTACCAGCAATAGTTTTGGCCAACCAAAACTATGACATACTGATTGGGACGGATTTTCTATGGAAGTATGGAGTTAAATATAACTTTGAGGACAATATGTTGGCCATATAGGGTCAGACGTTACATTTGTCTATTAGAAGGATGAGGAAGCTCCACTGAATAGGACAAATAACTTCATCAACTTGATATACAATTATGGCATTGTCCCTATTTGATACCAATTAGTTGCGGGAAGCATCGAGAAATGCCAATAAAAATCCTAGAAAACCGCAGAAATCCACTGAGGATCAATAATGAGAAAACCATACCGCCAGGATCACATATGATAGTCAATATAAGGTTGACATTAGAGATACTGGAGCTGCTGTATGGGGAGGTCAGAAGCCCCTGGAAGAAGTCCAGGGTAGAGCCATGGGTGGTTCCCAGAATAATAATGCTGGTCTACGGATAAATTAGAGTTCTCCTGGAGAATATAAGTGAAAAACTGATGAAGATCATGAAGTTCAGATCATCGCGTTTGTTCATCTAATCCAAACGGCTAAACTGAGGAAAAACACGATTTTGGGAACCTGAATGAGATGGGATTACTGGCCAGGGTAACCAAGAGTATCAACCTATTGGTTGATGGAAAGCGACTCGCTGATCTGATGGAAAGACAGCTAGAGAAGGTTTTCAAATTGTTTGAAAAGTATTGGGAAGCATTCACTTAGGATGACCATGATTTGGGATGTATGAGAGCTGTGATCCAAAAGGTCAATACCAGGGAAAATTTGCCAATCAGGAAAAGACCAATTTGACAGTTAAAGGCAGACAAAGCGGTAGTGGAGAAGAGATCAGCAAACTAGTGAAGCATGAGCTTCTATTATCGTTGTTGAGTCCATGGGTGAGTCTGATTTTTATTGTGAAGAAAAAGGATGTCTCTAATTGGGTGGTGATCAATTACTGGAAGCTTAATAAGATTATGAAAAAGAATTCATATCCCCTATCAAGAATCGAGAATAAGGTGGATTGATTGGGAAAAGCAAAGTATTTTTTCCAGGATGGATCTGATATTGGAATATAGGCAAATTGATTAGCCAAGGGAAGAACAAGAGAAATGCGTGATTATTACCGCACAGGGGCTATACCAACTGACGAGGATGCTCCAGGGTCTATGCAATGCACCTGCAACGTTCCAGAGGGCCATGGACGCTATACTAAAAGACTTGAAGATATCATGCATCCTGGTGTACTTGGATGATATAAATTTGTTCAATAGGACGTTTACTGATCATTTACACCACTTGGAAGAAGTATTTAAGTGACTGTCTGCAGCCAAACTAAAGATTAAGCCGAGGAAGTGTCACTTCTTCAAGAAAGAGTTGGAATATCCGAGAGTTTTGATCAACTCTAGTGGATTGCAGCTGCAAGCCCAGAAGATTGAAACCATAGAGCAAATGGCTGTGCCAAAGAGTGTCTGAGATATCCAAGTGTTTCATAGAATGGTTGGATACTATAGAAGATTTATTAAGGATTATGCAATAATTGTCAAACCCTTATTACATCTGTTGAAGGATCCAAAGAAAGGATTTAATGGAATGAAGAAGCGCAGGAATACTTTAATGAGTTACACCAATACCTAATAGATTCTCCAATTTTGAAATATCCAAATTTCGATTGAAAATCTATTATACAAACTGATGCTTTGTTGACGTCAATTGGCGCCATATTAAGCCAAGTAAAAGAACTCGAGGATGAACATCCAGTAACATATGTGAGCCAAACACTCTCAGCCACTGAGAGGAACTACACTGTAACTGAGCGGGAATGCCTTGCAATCATTTACTCCTGTAAGCAGTTTCAGGTGTACATCCACGGAACGCACTTTAATGTGGTGAAAAACCACTCCTCATTGAGTTGGCTCCATAATTTGAGAGAACTAGAAGGATGTCTGGTCTAATGGGCACTAAAGCTACAGGCTTACAATTATGAGATTTTCCACTGAGCGGGGGCTTCTCACCAGAATGTGGATGGCTTATTGCGGTTACCAATAAGCCAGATGGTATACCAGAAATTGAATGAGTTATTCCAAAAAATGGTTAATGGAGAAATCAGGAACAAGCCCTGAGAAATACAGGGTGCGCTTTGAAAAGCGATGGAAAACACTGAGACCATGGATGGACAAGTGTTTAAGATGATTAATGAGAAAGCAGTTATTATTCCCAAAGCCGTCAGAAAGTACAGCTATTGTTCAAGCTGCTCATAAGGTTGTCGGGCATGGAGGCCTGAGAAAACAACTGACCATATTCGCCAGTACTACTACTGGGAGTCAATTAACTATAATGTCACCGACTATCTAGCTTGTTTTGTGGATTGCCAGCTGCACAAGCCACATAAGAATACAACTGGATACTGACTAGTCCTCCCTAGATTTTCTTGGCATACAGTGTCCATTGATGTGATGGGACCGAGGATGATGAGCACAGGGGGAGTCAAGTACATAAAAGTTGCGATCATCCCCATCTTACATGATGGGTCAAGATGAAGGCCCTGGAAAAAGTGGACGCTACCAGCACTGTAAAGTTCATTCTGGATCAAGTAAAATACTGGCATGGATGCCCGCAGGTCCTGTATAGTGACAATGGGACAAACTTCACATCTCATGTGATTCCGTGGTTAAATGAGATAATGAGGATCTGAGGAATCATGTCTGTACCCTACCAGCTGGAGACGAATGGACTGTTATAATGAGTTAATGAAACACTAACCACGACGCTGAGGAAGCTGGTCACAGGAAGAACTTCCGCATGATGAACATACATTAGTTTGGTGACATTTGCATACAACATAAGTTATCATATGGCGATGGGAAAATGCCATTTTGAGTTGCTATATGGAAGGAAGGCCATGTTGCAACTGATTTTATATTTGGTCATGGAACCAACATTGGGGATGAGTGCCAAACAGTACTTGAACTGATTAATAAATAACCTAATTAAAATGAAATCAAAAGCATTCAATACTACGTTGATGAATAGGATACTAGCAAAATTGAAAGATGATAAGAACCAACTGGCCTTATCAAAATACCAAATAGGTGAAGGAGTTGCCTACTGCAATATTCATGGTTTCAGGAGAAGAAATAAACTGGATGCATTGTGGTCAGGTCAATTTGAGTCTTTGACAAAATGGTGACTGATGCCTACTCCATCAAGAACCTCTTGGATTGAAAGATAGTAAATTGAGTCTACACTATGAATTTGAAGTGATGGATCAATGAAAAAAATAACAAAAAAAGAGTTCCTGAAGGACTGCTGAACCATTAAGTTGGTTATGTCCTAATGATTAAGTCAATTCTAAAAAGGACCTATGAACCATGGAAAACTGGTATTTCTAAAAATATATAGGATTCAGTTTGGAGGAAAAATAAAAAAGATGGACCTCTGAACCAAAACAAGGTTAAATCTAATGGGAAAAAGAAGAAAAAAATAAAGATTTATATAGTTATAAAAAAATTATAGAACCGCTTAGAAAAAACCAATATATTTTTATAATTTTTATTGTTATTGATTATCCTCAATTCAGGGATCATTACGCCTATGTCGCCTCTTGGGGAGGGAGGATGGATCACTGTAGGAATAAATAACCTATCAAAATTGATGTGAGATCAGATGCTAGCGAGGGCTAGACCTACACAAAAGCAAGTTCATTGAGTGGACACAGATCCCTGCGAGAAAGTGACTAGGGGAAGGGAAATTGAGATGCCAGGACTTTCTTTTACCACTTGAAGTCACTTTTGAGCGATTTTAAATTTAAGTTTTATTTATCCACAGCCATCTGCCCAAGCCTATTCTTTGATGTCCTTGGCTCCGCCGCCTGCCACCCCAGTGGGGGCAGTGGTGCACCCCCGCCTAGCATTTTCTGCCCCGCGGGCAAGCGCATTCAGATGGGCTCAAACAGCCCACCCACTGCTTCCAGCCATTTTGTCCCCCAACGGGACTTAGCGCTCCACCTGGCGCGCGTCCACCCTTCTCGCCCCCATCCTCTCGCCCTCCCTCGATCCGCCATTCACCATTGCCTCAGAGTGGACTATGGGCATTTGTTCACATATGCCAATAAGGAAATTATTGACCTAGCCACTGCGGCCTTTGCGCCAGCTGGCTTTATAGACTTCCGCCCTTTTAAGGGCTACTTTGACGTTGGGTTCCAATCTGAGGCAGACGCTGAAGCGGCAGCACAAACTCCTCTAATTTATAAAAATACCCCCATTCCCACAACCCATACTCGCCTCCCTTCAGACACCACGCTGGTGGTATCCTTTTAAAATCTCCCATCCCACCTCCCACCCCAGGTTTTGTATGACCAGTTGGTCGCGGGGCTTATGGCACTCATCCCAACCTCATCTTTGCCATTCCATCTGGTGTGGAGCGCCTTGCTGCTCCTCATACAACAGCCACCATCACCCCACACCACCCTGCCATAGCCCAACAAATCCCACCCCACGCTAGTATGGCTGCAGCGCCTGATCATTTCTTTTGGGCCCGGGTTGATAATGGTAGGCAGATTTGTTCCCTCTGCTTTGGCCTCAAACATGCAAAAAAAGCGTGCCCTCAGGCCAATTCCACTGCTGCGGCTTCTGAGCCCCCCTCTGAAGGTTCAGTATGGGGTGCTTTGCTGCCCCCTCCCACCCTCCAATCTCGTTCAGTGGGCCTGCGTGGAAAATCAGCCCCTTAAAAACTCCAGCCTCACTCTCTCACCTAAATCCTCCCCCAACCAATCAGAGCAATGCTTGGACCACCATTGGCACCCAAGCAGCCGCCCATTCTCCCAATCCCACCCACCCAAATTTGAACGCCACTATTCCAGTGAACCAAAATCCATGGGATCTATTGGCTGAGACTGACGAATCAGGTAATGTCCTCATTAGTAAGCATACAGGTCAACCTCTCTGCCAAGGCAATTATGGTCGGGCAGAATTTTTCCTTCCTGACTTTGATGAAACCCCTACCCCTCACCATTTCGCTCCTCTGCCCAATAAAGCCCCCTTCCAAAGTGACCACCAGCTCGCCTTAGCTGCGGTGGCCTCTCCTCAGTGCCTGAAACTACGCACCGCGGTGGCCCAGTCAGTGGCTCAGCTCCAGCATGACCTGCCCACCCTCTTCTTCCCCCGGCTTCCCTAAATCTGCCTGCAGTGACATCTCAAAACTATTCAATGATACTGAAGTTGCTGTTATGAATGTTGCAACGCTTGCTTCATTCAACCCCTCAGCCAAAATCACCCGCCACAGTATCTCCCTTTTCACCCCAACTTCCTGAAGCCCGCAAAGAAGCTGAAATTCTCCTCGCAGCTTTTGTTGAATCACTTTCCCGTCATTAACTTGATGAGGAAGTGGAAAACTCTTACTACGCTGACCTCCACCCCCACTATGCGGATGCCCAACGCCCTGGCTCTCTGCTCTCATCTGGTACTGTAACCAACATCCCATGATTGAGGCAGTCTTTCTGAAAACCAACCCCTGACCCCTCCTCACCCTCTGCCATGGTGGGTTAGCGGTCTCCACTTCCCACTTGGTTAGTAGTTTTATTTTGTCGTTTTGGGTGTTGTGATTCGGTATTATCTGTCCCCTGGTCAGCGTACCTCAAATATATTGAAATTGAGATGTCAGATAAGCCAAATGCAAAACCCCAGAGCAGTGAGAGAAGCAACAGTACAGGAAGAGGAAGTCAGCGAATAACCCTGAGTAAATCCTAATATGGTACCATAGCTGGAAGATTAGCCTTGAGTGAAGCCAGTGGGCTTTGTCAAGAACACCAGACACATGGGCCAGCATCAAACAAGGGATACTAGACGGTGGTTTACAAAAAATGCTCCCTATTAAAGCCATCAGTGGAAGATACTTATGGGATGCTCCAGAAACGATTTAGTTGTGCAAGGAGTGAATGGCATCTTGAAAGCGAGGAATACAAGCTTCTCAGAAGCTAAAGCAGAAGGAGTGATGGAAGCATAGAGAGGCTGGAAGCTTCATGGCCCAACTTCAAGGTCTTGGCTGGCAAAGCAAAGAGCATATTTGGCAATATCCCAATCTAGGATGTTCTCAAGATTGGAAGGATTAAGTGCTATGGATAAAGCCTCAGTGACTTGGGCCCTTAATTCTGCGTAGGGGAGTTCAAAATGAATGCTGTTGTCAATGATGAGTTTGGTGGCCAAGACATCTGGCTTGTAGTATTGACCAAGTCATAAGGGGAACTCTGGAAGCAAATCTGACCTGGCGAGGAAGGAACAATAAAGAGCAAAGGGCACTATTTCAGGAGCATCCACGATGATGTTCAGCGTATCTGCAAAAGGAGCCAAATCCAGGAGAGTTTCAAAATTAACTCTAAATTGATGACAAAGGAAGAATCAGCTGAGAGTCATTTAAGAAGATTGCTAGCCTGTTTTTGGAAGGGTTGGTTAATTTCTGGTAATTCCACAGAAGGACTAGCCACTGGTTCCAGACTAGGCGTTAAGTCCCGAAAGACTGTAGAAGAGGTTCCATTGCACAGCCCAACTCATCTTCTGGAAGAGCCAAAGATCATGCTCAGACAAATTGTTGAGAAGCTGTTGGTTCCACAACTCAGAATTTGGCATATGATCTGGATGAGAGAGTTGATGTCAAACTTATAAGAGAGTTGACATTATGCACTCTACAATCAATTAAGCTCCAATTTTGGAGAAATCGATTTCAAAATTAATGGGATAAGCTCTCCAGTGAAGAATTAATATGATATGAGCCAAGAGGTTATAAGAAAATAACAAGGGCGTACATAAATGAGCATTCTTAATTGGGCCATAAAACATCAATGACAAGAGTCTCCTGTTGAGGATGAGGAGAAAATCAGTAAATTGAGGACGCTAGACTAAGAATCCTGAATATGACAGCGGGTCATATGCCCTGATGGAAAAACTAGATCATGTGAAAAATATTGTTATGAGTATATTGATTAGCCTGGCGCAACAGTAGATTGTGGGGACCACGCTCTGAGTAGGCAGTAGCGAGGAGGAAGAGGAAGAGCCACATGCCAAAGGTTATCCTGAGCAGCGTTGAGTATTGGTAATTATACCTAATTAAGAAAATGAAGTATTTAACCAAGTGTCCGAAGTGGTGTTCTCCTGCCCTGATCCTTTACTTGCTGGAAATCTAGGCAAGAGGGGGGATGTGTTGGGATGTTTGCCCATAATTCAGCTGGCTAGATCACCAGGAATCTCTTAGGGAATAACTTTCTAATGCGAGGTGAATTAGAAATTGGTTGACCCTGATTCTAGGTATCTATGTTCAGGGGATTTTAGGTTATTTGCAGGTCAGATCCATTGAGGATTTATCCAGATGAATTATTAAGACCTTATCGGGCAGAGTTGCCAATGAAATAGGGGCATCTGATAGTTGAAGAAATCTATAAGTTGTACCAATTGGGATCAGTTGGTTTCATCACCAACTGATTGGGAATGTAAGGAGTAAGTTGTGAGGCAAGTGATGCCGCCTGCAACTAGCTAATCGATTAGTTGGTTCATGACCTGCCTTGATGGGTAACAAGTCCCATTACCTAAGCAGGTCGCTTGCCAAATATGTTTGGCTCAGTTGGATTGAGAGCAAAACATTAGGGACACGTTTTCTGACTCTTTATGTTTTAGGTCTCGAGGATGTCCAACAATGGAATCCTAGACAGGATGGGGAAGTCCATTGCTGCTGAGATGAGGATGGGTGATGTAACGGCAATGGCTGCTATTAATCAAAGAGGTATCTACTAAGGGTTGGGTGCCGAATCTCCCACTACAAATTCCCTAGAATTTACAAATAAAGATGTATTAAAAAGGGTATACAGTAGATATACTAGCTTAGTACACTTTATCAGCTTTCATTTGTTATATTATTTCTCAGGGATATTATTGCTGTGTGTGATAATTGGGAGACTCTTTAAGGAAAAGAGTAAGGATCTGAGTGAAGATCCATAGAAGAAGTGGAATCGAATTGGGGATTGCTTCCAACTGTGTTAAACCGGAGAAACTGTCAACAGGTCTCTAAGAGAAGATTAAGTTAGATGGTATGAGGGAACGAATCTCTATTTTGAGACATCACAAGTACTTCAAGCTGATATACTGCCCGAGCGTTAGGCTGAGATCTAGGACTTACATTCAACTATGGGTAATAGGTGTCATACTATTATCAACAAATCATATCAATGACTATACAACGCGGACAAATTGCACAAAATCTGAACCCGTGCAAGTAATATGTTTATAGGGGTTATTGGACGAAAATAGTCATCCCCATAAATTTTTACAGACCTTAAGGGAGAAACTTGGGTCCATCTGGGAAGGGCCGTTTTATTTACATACAAGCAAGGGGATTAGTACTTGATCAAATCCTTCTCTTCAAGAGTCACCATAAATTGGGTACATGGTCGCTTTCTACAGCATTATTCTCCCCTACAACATTCTTGAGGGGAGCAATGTCAGACATTTGCCCTCTAAACTATATAATAAGAATGTTTCATGGAATAATCGCCAACAAGGGGAAATGTCAGATATTTGAAATTCTCTGATACTAATGAGATTAATTCTGAGTTAGACGAAGATTTGGTTGGCCAAAAGACCCTGGTCTATTCTCAGTGGAACCCCGCAAATTTGTGGTAATACTGTTTCAAATTCTTCATGGGCACTAAATATAAAATTTAGCAGTTGGACTAATCTGACCACGTGACGGACCCTGGAGTTACCATTGGAAGGTACTTCCCCAGCCACAACCAGGTCCTTCAAAGCACCTATGCAGGGACCCCCCTTTTATAGGCTTAGCAGGAGTCCTCCAAGGTGCAATAGATTTCTTGAATGGGGATTGGCTGAAGTTTATACAATCTTTACCTCACATGTACATTTTGGCCAATAATAATGCCCCATCCATTATTTAGTCCCAGAAATGTGAGTTTTGTCAATCCTCATTTGACTAAAAAGCAAATTGCTAAATTTGGAAATTCCTAGCCCTGAGAACGTTGAGTTTCAACGTTCAAAAACCTTTATAAGTTGATTAAAGGATACTCTCTTTTACCCCCTCATGGCACCAATAAACTTTGAAAACCCATACTTTGTTAAGATATTAAGGCTAGCTATTTTATTATTCTTGTGATATCAAACCCCCATTGTTAGATTTTGGGGAATAAGCACCAAGCGAGCATCAAAAAACCCAAAATCCAACAGTCATCCTGGAAAGACGAAGACTCTGGGGCTAATTTGCATAATTGAAATTGGAAGGAGTTAAAAACTCTCTTTAACCGCTCAAAGTCACTTTTGAGCGATTTTAAATTTAAGTTTATTTATCTACAGCCATCTGCCCAAAAACCTATTCTTTGATGTCCTTGGCTCTGCCGCCTGCCACCCCAGTGTGGGGTAGCAGTGCACCCCCACCTAGCGTTTTCCGCCCTGCAGGCAAGCGCGTTCAGATGGGTTCAAACAGCCCGCCCACTGCTTCCAACCGTTTTGTCCCCCCACGGGACTTAGCGCTCCACCTGGCGCGCGTCCACCCTTCTCGCCCCCATCCTCTCGCCCTCCCTCGCTCTGATATCCGCTATTGCTTCAGAGTGGACTATGGGCATTTGTTCCCATATGCCGATAAGGCAATTATTGACCTAGCCACTACAGCCTTTGTGCCAGCTGGCTTTATAGACTTCCGCCCTTTTAAGGGCTACTTTGACGTTGGGTTCCAATCTGAGGAGGATGCTGAAGCGGCAGCACAAACTCCTCTAATTTATAAAAATACCCCCATTCCCACAACCCATACTCGCCTCCCTTCAGACACCACGCTGGTGGTATCCTTTTAAAATCTCCCATCCCACCTCCCACCCCAGGTTTTGTATGACCAGTTGGTCGCGGGGCTTATGGCACTCATCCCAACCTCATCTTTGCCATTCCATCTGGTGTGGAGCGCCTTGCTGCTCCTCATACAACAGCCACCATCACCCCACACCACCCTGCCATAGCCCAACAAATCCCACCCCGCGCTAGTGTGGCTGCAGCGCCAGATCATTTCTTTTGGGCTCGGGTCAATAATGGTAGGCAGATTTGTTCCCTCTGCTTTGGCATTGACCATGCAAAAAGAGCGTGCCCTAAGGCCAAATCCGCTGATGCAACTTCTGAGCCCCCTCTGAAGGTTCAGTATGGGGTGCTTTGCTGCCCCTCCCACCCTCCAATCTCGTTCAGTGGGCCCACATGGAAAATCAGCCCCACCCAAAACCTCCATCCTCACTCTCCCACCTAAATCTAAGCCAGCCAATCAGAGCAATGCTTGGACCAACATTCACACCCAAGCAGCTGCCCATTCGCCCAATCCTACCCACTCAAATTTAAATGCCACTATTCCAGTGAACCAAAATCCATGGGATCTATTGGCTGAAACTGACGAATCAGGTAATGTCCTCATTAGTAAGCATACAGGTCAACCTCTCTGCCATGGCGATTATGGTCGGGCAGAATTTTTCCTTCCCGACTTCGATGAAACCCCTACCCCTCGCCATTTCGCTCCTCTACCCAATACAGCCCCCTTCCAAAGTGACCACCAGCTCGCCTTAGCTGCGGTGGCCTCTCCTCATTGCTCAAAACTACGCACTGCGGTGGCCCAGTCAGTGGCTCAGCTCCAGCATGGCCTGCCCACCATCTTCTTCCCCCCGACTTCCCTGAATCTCCCTGCAGTGACATCTCAAAACTATTTGATGATGCTGAAATCGCTGTTATGAATGTCGCAACGCTTGCTTCATTCAACCCCTCAGCCAAAATCACCCGCCACAGTATCTCCCTTTTCACCCAACTTCCTGAAGCCCGCAAAGAAGCTGAAGTTCTCCTCGGAGCTTTTGTTGAAACACTTTCCCATCATTATCTTGATGCAGAAGTGGAAAACTCTTACTACGCTGACCTCAGCCCCCACTATGCAGATGCCCCAACGCCCTGGCTCTCTGCTCTGATCCGGTACTGTAACCAACACCCCTTGATCGAGGTGGGTCTTTCTGAAAACCAACCCCGACCCCTCCTCACCCTCTGCCATGGTGGGTTAAGCAGTTTCTGCTTCCTACCTGGTTAGTAGTTTTTTTGCCGTTTTGAGTGTTGTGATTGGTACTGTCTGTCCCCTGGTCAGCATACCTCGAATAAATCTAAAAATTGGAAGGAGTTAGCCATGCAAGTGGCCAGGTATTGTAAAGAGTGCCTGGTCTGAAATCAAATGAAACTGAATCGCCAGCCACTAGAAGGGTTGTTATTATCAAATCAAAATGCTGAAGGACTTGGACTTCTTTAATGGTGGATTTTATTGTGTGATTACCTGTATCTGTTGACTATGATGCCATCATGGTAGTGGTAGACCGTTTTACAAAGTTAGCCCGCTTTATTTCCTGCAGAACCATGGTAACCGCAGCTGAGATGGCTAGGCTCTTAATTTTACATGTTTTTGCTATTCACGTGGTCCCCCTAGAAATAATTAGCAATTGTGGACCACAGTTTACCTCTATTATTTAGTAAAAGTTGTGTAAGACTCTCTAAATTGTCCCTGCCATTCAACTGCCTATCACCACCAATCAGATGGGCAGACTGAACGACTGAACCAGTGCTTGGAGCAGTTCCTGTGGTGTTACACCGCTATAGACCATTCAGATTGGGTTCCCATATCCTTATGGCCCAATTCAGCTATAACAACGCCCAACATGCATCAATTAGTTGTTCCCCCTTATTTTCCAATTATGGCTTCAATCCTGCCTTCAACATGGAGTCCCGTTGTGGATCCAAGGTATAAGCGGTGGTGGACTTTTCATTAATAATCAAGAAAGTACACCAGGGAGTGAGAACGAAATTAGATACAGCTATGCAAGCTTACAAGGAGAACGTGGATGTGAAGAGACAAATAGGTCCTGCGTACAAGGAAGTTGACTCGTGATGCTGGATGCTATAAACATCGCCATCAAGCAAACATGTATAAAATTGGGACCAAAGAGGATTGGGCCTTACTGCGTTGTCAGAAAGGTGGGTTACGCCTCAAACCAGTTGGATCTCTTTCCCATTCCAGATCTTTTTTGTCTTCCATAAAAGCAAACTGACGTCGTTTTTGGGCCACCACCAGAGACTACAGAGGCTTATCTCATGGATGGGGCGCCGGAGTGGAAGTGGAGGAGATTGTAGTCTCCCGCAGAGTCAGAAGAAGGCTTGAGTACCCATTATCCTGGAAGGGATTCAATGCAGCGGAAAATAGCTGGGTAACAGCGCGTGATTACGCCCATGACCAGAGATCGACAAAGTTTTTCCACGAGTAGTTCCCTGAGGCTGCAGGATCCAAGTTTCAGCAAAACATCGCCTCTATGAAGTTGGCCCAACACACAAGAACTTTTCCTTGTTAAAAGCTCCTAGAGGGGGGTGGAGCCTCAAAAGAACGAGAGGGTAATGTCACGGCCTGATGACATAATTAAGGGTACCAACTGCAAAGTTTTAGTTAGTCATCATGAGGCCAAAAAGGTGAAGTTGGCAGGCCTTTCTGACCTCAATCTTACCCTAAACTAGCTCTGTATTTAGGCCAGATATGCCCAGGTCAGCCTAGGGGATGTGCGTGATGTTCAGCCATGTGTTATGGCAAGGGTGTTAAAACGCACTGGCTATATTACTAATGGTGACGGTTTGGTTTTGTTGATCAGCAATTGGGGTTCCAAAACGCGTTCAATCCCAAATATTTTAGAAATTGGGTTGTTGTGTTTACAATCATTAACTCGAGTTTAGTCAATCTCAGGATATAGTACTCTGGCCAATAGAAGCGTGCACTTATTGGTGCACCTGGTCTTAGCACTACTTCCTCCAATTGATGCTTCCCCCTGATTGTCTAAATATGTTTTCTCAAGAACAAACTTCTTGTTGGTCGACTTCTTTATTAAAATTCACTTTAGCTTGCATTTCTTTTTAGAAAATATGGTTCCTTGGGTGCACCTGTGCGTGGATCTCTTTGACGAGGTCTTTAGCAACATTGGCCGTTCTATTATAACAAAGATGTTCACTATATCTGATGCACCGCTGGGCCGTCCTGGTCCCCTCTAGATTGAGGAAGCCAGGCACTCCTGCACAGATCTCAACTTGGTTGTGGACTCCTTTTGGTGTCCTAACAAGTCTTGTTATTCATTTGCTTTCAAATACTACATACAGCGTTGTACACCATTGCCCTGGGTCCTTTTTGCTCCGGCATCCTTTACAGTTTCCTGTTCATCCTCCTTCTAATGACTAGTTCCCTAGCGGTGTGACTGTGCATCTCGCACCACCTTGCTGAGAATGGAAGAGTTATAGATACTCTAATTAAAACTTACCTTGACTTGATAAACGCCTTCCATTAGTTTAGGTGAAGTTATACCAAGCATGACTGTCTACAATATGCACATGGTATGGAATTTACAAGTTAAAGATAGTATTTTTCAGCTTAAAAATGTTACAGAAGTCTTTCAAAGCCCCGTTGATAACAAGCTGGAGAATCTTAAGTCTACCTGCTGTTGGGATTTTTGCCCACATTTTCAGCCGTCTAGGTTACCATGGGTCACTATGGGATAATTCCCTATAGCAAGTGAATTGGATATCAGTTGACCCAATTTTGGGTTAACATAAACGGGGGATTTTAGTTAATGCGCCTGGTTCAGATCTGTTGGGGATTGATCTGGGTGAACGCTTAAGATCTTGTCAGGCAGAGTTGCCAACAAAATGGGGGCATCTGATAGTTGATCGCTGATTAACTAACAGGTGTATTTATTGGGATGGGTCGGGAATCACTGACCAATTGGGCTTTAAGGAGCAAGTTGTGAGGTGAGTGATGTAACCTGCAACTATCAATTAAATCAGTTGGTTCAAGACCTGCCATAATGGGCAACAAGTCCCATTACCTAAGCAAGTAACTCGCCAAATATGGTTAGTATACTGGGTCAAGTAGAAAACGTTAGGGACACGTTTTCTGATTCTTTCCATTTTAGGTCCTAAGTATGTCTGACGATGGAATCCTAACCAGGAAGGGGAAGACAATCACTGACGAGATGACAAAGGGTAAACAAATGTCACCGGCTGTCATTGTATCACTGAGGCGCCAATCAAGGGTTGGGCGCCAAATTTCCTTTATAAAATTCTCCTGAGAATTCACTTAATAAAAAACATTAAATAAAGAAAATTATTATGTTCTATTCATAATTAAGGATTTATTGCTTTTTACTTTAATTGGGGACTCCTTAATAGGTTAAAGAGTAAGGATTGAGAATCAAGAAAAGAGAAGCTGAGCTAAGACGGGAATTGCTAACTTTGTGTCACTAGAATAGGCTGTAAACTGTGATCTGAGCTTAGATCAAGTTATGCGGATAAGGGAATAAAATCCTACTGAGACCATCTAGAGTATTTCAGGGAGGAATACCGGTTAAGCGTTGGATCATAAATAGTGATCTATCCAACTATGGATAATAGTCTTTTGTGTTATTATCAATTGTATATCTTTCATCAGACAACGCGAGGTTTGCACAAAACTGAACCTGTACAGTTATCAATTTATGGTTTAGTATTCGTAAACAAGCAGAAAAGTCCCTAGAATTTTAACACCTGCTCTGTTGCTTATGGGGACGACATCTTAATTCACTCACTTATTGAAGAACAAATAACAAAGGGTTTGAGGGCTGTGGCTTTGCACTTCACAAAGTGGGCCTATTTGCAGAGCTTCAGGGTGTTATTTCTATAATGATGAAGTTTAGTTCCAAATTATCCTGGTATTTTAAGTTCATGCTTTCACTCCTTCCACGTTGGAAGCTATTTGCTATTGAGCCACTTCTGAGACCCAGAATCATTTCAAACCTTCCTTAAGTTTGTCAAATTTTTACAAATCTCGCTGTCATCTCTGAGCTTGCATTGCCCCTATACCAATTAATATAAAGAACGCTATATCAACTGGACGCCAGAGTTTCAACAAGCACTTTAAAATAATTAAGGATATCTACTCCTCTGCGCTTGTCCCAATCACAATGATGAGATTAACATTTTATTTGGTGTGTGATAACTCTGGAATGGCGGTGAGCTTTCTTGTTACAAGCACATGACTGCCAACAATACTTTTCAATATCTTATAAGTAACAATTTTATTTTAACTGAACGCTCATGGGCTAGCTATAATAAGAGTTTACTGCTGTCGCATGATCCTTGTTATACTGGAGTTATCTACTGCATGGAGACAAGCATACTTTGTGGTACCCACTGACCACAAGTCGGTGATCTAATAGCACAAGCCACAGAAGATGGTACACAGGAAGACCCAGACACACCAGGAGCTCCTTAATTTTTATTTCAAATATGAATCTGTCAAGGGGCCCACCCACACTCTGAAATATCCTTAGTCATAATCAACTAATGAGTCAAGTTGGTAATGATAATTCCATATTATTCACTGTGATCTTAGCAAAGAAATAGGTACACCATCTCATCAAGTCATTTCCGCGGTGGCTCCTTGCACTCCAGTTTCTAAAACCAATCGCCTTGTTACCATTTCCCCAACTTCCATGTTACCAAATCTTCGCCCGTTGGTCAAGGTTGCTCAAGCAAAACTGGCCCAAAATCTTCTGACAACGCAGGCTCTCTAACTGATGATGTATTGGCATCATAGTCATCTGACCCCAAAGGGTTTGATCTTCTGGACAAAATTGAATCTGATAAGGCTCTTATGATGGTTTTCCCAAAATTTATGATAATCCATGTTAATTTTTGGCGGATTAGGGTAATTCTGCCAAGCTGGTTTCATAGGGTAAAAACACTGAGCAATAGACAAAAAATATGAGGATAACTGGACCTTGATAATAATGATAATAAAATTACTTAATAAGGGGCTATCCCCCAATGTTACCAATTTATTCAGTGATCAACTTAACGGCTACTTCCGTTACTCTTTCTACTCTCTTCTTCCTTCATAAAATTTTTTTTCCTTCTCAATATCATGCTCAACTATTAATCCTTGGTATTCCTCAGCGGATTCAACACAATTTTATTAGTAAATCCTTATTTGTTCTGATCTATTAATTCATTTGAGTAATGAGACTTTGGCGGAATTCTATCAATTCGCTGAAGCATTATTTCTTAAATCAAACTCACTTTGCATTGATATTAATTGCTCAATCTTAAGGCTTTCCTCAAATCTAATTTACAATCTTCTGGAACTATAGCTTATCATCCAATCATATCAGAATCTCTTCATTACCCCCCTTAACTGAACAATAAGCTTCTATTGCTTGTATGGTTAAAGGAACTTCGCGTGTACTCAGTTGATAATCTGACCACCAACGTGTTTCTTAATGGTGTAGGCATCAACACCCATCTTCTCAATAATCTCAAATGATCCAATCCATATACTAGCAGGCTTGTTCCTTCTTCTAAACCAATATTGGTCATGAAACAGGATAAGGTCTCCTACCCCAAACTGTGGAAGCCTGCTGCTTTAATCTTGGTCAGCCGCCTGATCCCAGATATTCTTGGTTAGACTAGTGGAACATGCTTCAGTTTGGATATTAATCAGCATGTCTGTTAGGCAAATAAGTAGCGATAGGTCTTGACTGCACCAGTATCCTCCACACAAGAATAAAGCAATGCAGGCAACACTGGATGTCTTCCATAAAGTAGCTGATAAGTGCTTTTACCAGTTACTGAGTGGTAGCTGACATTGTTTGTAAGACATCAGTGGATAATAGGGTACTACATTCTGAAGATTGATCCTTTACTAGTTTGTGTAGAATATAACTAGGTTATGTTGACCCATTCCACCAATCCATTAGATCCAGGTTGGTAGGGTATAGTCAATACCACGCGGATGGCCATTAATTAATTCATTTTGGGCGGTATATGCGATGTGAAATTGGTTCCATTGTCCATGAGGATGAATTGTGGACAGACATGTCACTGTATGACACACTCCAGGATGAACGTGGCGGTGGTGACAGCCCCTAAACTGTTGATCGACTTTGCTTCCATCCAGCTTGTAAAATGGTCAAAGGCTACTACTATATATTTGGAGTGGTTTGCACCAGTTGACAGATGCCTCACCACATCCAGAGAAACTTTATGCCATGCGAAACAAGGCATATCCAGCTAGTAGGTGGCCTTCCAGTGGAATGGTTTCTCCACTTGGCACTGATGACAACAAGCAACTGTTTCAAGCACATCGTAGTGCATACTCTCCCATTAGTAATGGGGTTTCTTGAACTCCAATAGTTTCTGCAACCCTTCATGACCTACCGCTAAGAGCATCCATGATGATTGCAGAACTAGTGGAGGGTTTTGGGTAACTTAGCGTCGATTTTCCAATCTGCTTATACAATTCTCTATTGCACATAAAGGCATCCTGTCTAAGCCTGTCCAAAACTTTATTCACCTGTGGCAGCTCATAGTGATATTTGCCCACAATCATCTTTGCATACATGATGTCTGGAAAATCTGCCATAATGGCAACAGTTGGTAGACGTGAGAGGCAGTCTGCGTTCAGGTCTTTTGTCCTTGGCCGGTTTACAATCTCAAAGTCAAACGCTTGGAGCTTCAGGGCCCACAGAGCGAGCTGCCTCTAAAGTTCCAACAGATTCTGCAGCCACCGTAAGGATGGATGCTCTGTGATCACTCTGAATTTAACACCATGGAATAGACCCAGAATTGTTTATATGCATATATCACCGCTAAGCACTCCCACTTGGCCATGGTGGACTTATGTTTAGGGACTGTTAAACTTCAGCTACAATATGCGACAGGATGCTCCACACCATCATCATCCTTTTGAAATAGCATGGCCCCTATGGTGGAAAGTGAAGTATCCCTTTGTACAAAAAATTTCTTTTTGAAATTTGGGTACTGTAAAACAGGCGCTAGCCAACATGGTTCATAGAATATCAAAAACAATTTGACATCGTTATGAACAATCAAAAGTAGCATTTTTCTCTAGTAACTCAAAGAGTGGAGTCCTGATACAGCTGAAGTTGGGAATGAAACGCTGGTAGTAACCAACCATCCCCAAAACACATGGATTTCCCACTTATTACCCAGCCAAATCATCCTGCATATAGCTTTTACTTTTTCCAGCTGAGGACTGAGCCCTTTTTTAGTCACCATAAACCTGAGGTATTCCAACTGCTCCTTAAAAAGTGACACTTGCAGGGATTAATTTTAACATTAGTCAGCGACTCAGTGAAACACTTGTTCCAAACGAGAAAGATGATCTGTGAACGTCTGTAAGAACACATTAATATTGTCAAGGTAGACCAGAGCTCAAGACAGCTTCAAATCAGCCAATATAGTGTCCATAGCCCGCTGGAACGTAGCTGGGGCATTTCAAAAACCCTGTTGAATACATGTAGGCTGGAACAACCCTTTTGAGGTGAAAATAGTGCACTTCTCTTGTTCTGCCTCTGGTAACTTAATTTACCAGTACCCCAATATCAAGTCCATAGCATAGACATATTTTGCACTGCTGTTGGGATTTTTGCCCATATTCCCAGCCTGCTAGATTACCTGGTATTGCTAGGGCAAAAATTCCCTAAGGCGAAGTGAATTAAAAATCGGTTGACCCAAATTTCATAGGAACTATGTTTGGGGGATTTTAGGATATTTATCTGGTTGTGTCCATTGGGGATCAATCCGGAAGAATACCTAATATCTCATCGGGCAGAGCGGCTGACAAAATAAGGGCATCTGATAGTAATTAACTATCAGGTGTACCAATTGTGATTGGTCAGGTTTCATCACTGACTGATTGGGAATTTTTAATGAGTTGCGAGGCGAGTGATGCCACCTGCAACTAGCAAATTGATTGGTTGCTAGCCAATTATGGATGATTCACTTGGATCGAGAGGAAAACGTTAAGGATACATTTCTGACTCTTTTATTTGAGGTTTTGAGGATGTCTAACGTTGGAATCCTAATCAGGATGGGGAAGACTATCGCTGCTAAGATGAGGAAGGGTGATTTAATGGCAACGGCTGCCATTTCATCAAAAGAGTGTCAACTGAGGGTTAGACAGCTGAATCCCTATAAATTCCCTAGAATTCATTATAATAAAAAAAGTGGAATAAGTAGTAAAAACACTCAAGTATTACACTGGAAAATACTCACTGATTGACATAAGTTTATGGTCAGGAAAGAACTAATAAAAAACCCTATTAGTTTGACTGTAGATTAGGTGATAGTTAGACTATCAGCGTCTAGTGTGAAGGTTCCATCTCAAGGATATTATTGCAGAAGGCAATAATTGGTAGACTCTCAGAGAAGAGTGGAGATCCGAGCAGGGATCTAGAGATGAAGGGAACCATGGCTAAGATTGCTGCCAACTGTGTGTTGGGCTGAAGGGACTGTCATCAGAGGATCTTAACAAAGATCAAGTGGTTAGGTTTTATGGAACGAATCCCTAAGAGTGTGATATTCAGAATTATTGAAAACTTTGGTCAAAGCATTGGGCCTGAAGAAAATTTTAACTCGACTATGGATAGTAGTCATCATACTATTATTGGATTATATATATTCTTACAATGCGAGGTGCACAAGGAAACTGAACCTGTGCAGTAGAAATATTACTAGGGTTGACCTTCGATAAATCAGCTCCTAAGAGTAAAATTTTTACAAGTTGGTGCTCACTACAGGGGTAGTTGAGTAGAAGAATTAATCCAGGATATCATACAAAGAGGAAATGCGTAGGTGTGGACTGAGATTGCCACAGTGAACCAGAATGCTTTAAACTCTGTGGACCACCAGGAGTTTGCGGCCTTGGAGGAACGAGTAACCAAGGTGGAAGAAGGAGTTGACAACGTAGCCAACTTCAGGAACGAGTTACTTGGCAAATTAAACTTGTTAAAGAAGATTGAATGAGACCTCATCTGAGAGATCCTATTTCTGAAAATGGAATGTGAAGCAGATCGCGTTCAATTGAGAAAATTTGGTGTGGACATTGAGAAGTTATTAAAAGAAGTAGAGAAATTGAAAGCACACAGAAGTGCAAGCGTGTCAGACGCGGCCAATGATGTCAAAGAAGGAAGTCTTCAAATGATACTTGGGAAAACAAATACCCCAAGAAATATGCCTCCCACATTCACTGCTATCTTGGAGATGACGCCCAATGACACTTCACAAGTAAACTGAATAGCCGAACTGAGGGATTCAGCCCAAACTGATTTGGAGGAAAATAGCGCAACCCCCAATTTGCCTACATTCCATTGGGATAACGCCCCAGCGTTTTTCCAACTATTTGACATGACCATGAATGGATACAGGGATCATCAGAAGGCGTTGACGGTCATAAACTGTTTAAACACAGATTGTCAGAATCTGGTGTTACCCCACCTGGAGGGGGACAGCTGGTCTTATGTTGAGGCTAAGGAAGTAATAATGAAGGAATTTTAGCAGTCCAACCCACTTGTCAAAATACAAGCAAGACTTTATGGGAATTCAATTCCGTAAAGATGAGTCCCTTACAAGCTTCGCATATCAATTCTACCAGGAACTACAGATCCTGGCTGGAGTGAAGGTGTTAGATGACTTTGATGCAAGAATCGCTGTGCAAGCAGCCCTTCGGCCCTATCATGATTTGCATCAAATGATGTCTACTGTATGCGACCAAGGTAACTACCTAGCAAATGGTAGACAATTTGAGGATTTTGGGAGCAACTTTCAATGCTCCTAATAGAAGCTAAAGTCGAATCTGGTCCAAAGTTCAAATCCCACAAAGGGAGGCGAAGGAGCAAAGGAGACTTTTAACTGAACTGTGCTGGGAAATAATCCTGAGGATTACAATTGGTTAAACAAGAAGGAAAAGGTCTGCTTTCAGTGTGGCGGGAAAGGGCATTTCGCCGCACACTGCAAAAAGCTGAAAGATCAAGCTAATATGGTCCAGGCTAAGGAAATAGCAGCCACCAAGGATTTGGGAAAAGGTCCCGCTGTATAGACAAGGAACAGTCTAGGATGGCAGAGAAACCTGTTCTTCCTGATGTGATGAACAAAGAAATAGATATCAGCAATCTGTTTGTGGATGATGAGCAGGATCCAATATATCAAGTGGTCTACATGGACATAAACGCCGTGACCAGAGCCAAGGCAAAGAAGATTGAACCCAAGATAGTTCAGGAGGTTGCCCGGCCATACGCCCAACAACTGGCGGAGAAGATTTGGACCACCAAAAATCCTGATGAGTTAACCAATATTCGGTTAGATGAGGCCAACCTGTCAATTCCCTTAGCACAATTAAGGAATTGTTTCCTGAATTATCGGCGCAGATAAGTAATACCCTAGATTCGGCTAATAACGCCACAATTCACTCAGTAAATACCCTATTACAATACTCCAAGTGTACATATATAGATATTCAGGCGAATTGAGTAAGGGTATGGGCAATAGTCAACAGCAGAGCGCCCATCTTCATTGTGTCGACCAAGCTGGTGAAGAAGATGAAGATCTCTCTGGACTTGGAACACAAGAAGGAATATGGAACAGCTGGGCCAAACACCACCAATTCCTGTGGATCATATAGTGCGCTGCCACTACTATTTGGGTCATTGGTGGTATCCACGCCAGCGATAGTTTTGGCGAATCAAAACTATGATATCCTGATCAGAATGGAGTTTCTGCAGAAATATGTAGTTAAATGTAACTTTGAGGATAATACGTTGACCATCCTGGGTCAGACGTTACAATTGGTATATCAAAAGAATGGTGAAGTTCCGTTGAACTGGAGAAATAATTTCATCAACTTGATATACAATGATGGCATTGTACCAATTCAGTACCAATTATTTGGTAGGAAGTGATGGGAGATGCCGGCTGAGATCCTAGAGAACTGGGGAATTCCTTTGCAGATCAAGAAAGAAGAAACCATACTGGCTGGATCGCAGATGATAGTTGACACAGAGTTGACTCTAGTGATTCTGGAGTTGTTGTATGGAGAAGTTGGAAGCCCCTGGAAGAAGTCCAGAGTGGAGCCTTGGGTGGCTCCTGGGATAATTATGCCAATCCATGGAGAAATACGAGTTCTTTAGCGAATTTAGGCAAAAAACTGATGAAGATTAAGAAAAATCAAATCATTGCATTTATTCATTTAATCCTGATGGCAGAATTCAGACAATTCCATGATTTTGGATCTCTCAAGGAAATGGGATTACCAGCTGGAGCGGCCAAAAGCATCAACTTATTAGTTGATAGATAGCAGCTCGCAGATCTGCTGGAAGGGCAGAAGGAGGAGGTGCTCAAATTATTCGAGAGATATTGGGAAATATTCGTGCAGGATGATCAAGATTTGGGTTGTGCGCAAGTCGTAATTAACAAAGTCGACACCAGAGAAAATTTACTGATAAGAATGAGACTGATCCAAAGATCAAAAGCCGCTGAAGTGGTAGTGGAAGATGAGATCAGAAAACTAGTAAAGCATGGGCTTCTAGTTCCGTTGCAAGTCCCTGGGCAAGCCTGATTTTGATTGTAAAGAAAAAGATGGATCAAATTGGGTAGTGATTGACTATCGGAGGCTGAATAAAATTACAAAGAAGGATTTGTATCCCCTACTGAAGATTGATGATGCACTAGACCGATTAGGAGAAGCGAAGTACTTCTCCGTGATGGACCTAATATCAGGATACTGGCAGATTGACTTTCCAGCAGAGGACCAGGAAAAATGTGCAATTATCACTGCACAGGGGTTATACCAGCCGACTAGGATGCCCCAGGGTCTCTGTAATGCGCCCACAACGTTCCAGAAGGCCATGGATGCAGTATCAAGCGACCTGAAGTTGTCATGCATCTTGGTATATCTGGATGATATAAACATATTTAGTAGGACGTTTACTGATCACCTTCAGCACTTGGAGGAAGTGTTTAAGAGACTGTCCAGGATAATCTGAAGATCAAGCCACGAAAGTGCCACTTCTTCAATAAGGAGCTTAAATACCTGAGATTCGTGATCAATGCAAATGGATTGCAGCCACAACCCCAGAAGATAGCAGCTATTGAAAAGATGGCTGTGCTGAAGAGTTTCTGAGACATTCAAGTATTCCTTGGGATGGTCAGATACTATAGAAGATTTATTTGGGATTTCACCCAAATAGCTGAGCCCTTATTTCATTTATTAAAGGATCTGAAAAAAGGATTCGTATGGAATGAAGAGGCTCAGGACTCCTTTGATGAGTTACGCTGGTACCTGATAAATTTTCCAATTCTGAAATATCCGAATTTCAATTGGGAGTTTATTTTTAAACTGATGCTTCATTGATGGCGATCGGCGCCATACTGAGCCAAGTAGATGAACTTGGGGACGAACATTCAGTGGCGTATGTGAGCCAGACACTCTCTGCCGCAGAGAGGAATTAAACCGTAACTGAGCGTGAATGCCTTGCAGTCATGTATGCCTGTAAACAGTTTCAGGTGTATGTCCATGGAATGTACTTTAAGGTGGTGACAGACCACTCTTCGTTGTGTTGGCTGCACAATCTGAGGGAACCTGAAGGATGTCTGGCCCAATGGGCACTCAAACTTCAGGCTTATGATTATGAGATAGTCCACCAAGTGGGGGCTTCTTATCAGATCGCGATGGCTTATCGCGGTTACCAATGGTCCAGTTGGTATATCCTCAGGCGGATGAGCTATTCCAGAGAATGGTCGAAGGAAGAATTGAGGATGAGCCTCAAAAAATCCAAGGTGCGCTTCAAAAAGTGATGGAAAACACTGAGACTATATATGGACAAGTATTTAGGATGATAAATGGGAAACGTCTATTATTCCCAAAACCATCAGAGAGAGCAGCGATCATCTTAGCCGCTCATAAGGTTGTCAGGCACAGAGGCCTGAGAAAAATAACTGGCCATATTCACCAGTATTATTACTGGGAATCAATTAACTACAATGTTGCGGACCATCTGGCTTGTGTGGAATGCCAACTGCATAAACCACACAAGAATACAACTGGATACTGAATAGTCCAACCTGGATTTGCATGGCACATGGTGTCTATTGACGTGATGGGACCGTTGGCGATGAGCACAGGAGAAGTTAAGTACATCATAGTTGCCATTGACCATCTGACGAGATGGGTCAAAATGAAAGCCCTAACCAGAGTTGATGCTACCAGTACTGCGAGATTCATCCTGGATCAAGTAGTATACCGGCATGGGTGTCCACAAGTTATACTGAGCAATAATGGGACCAACTTCACGTCCCATGTGATCCCAAGGCTAAACGAAATAATGGGGATCCAGGGAGTTGTGTCAGTACCATATTGGCTGGAGACGAACGGACTGGTAGAACAGGTCAATGGGACGCTGGCCGCGATTCTGAGGAAGCTAGTCACAGGGAGAACTTCTGTGTGGGGAACGTACCTGAGCTTGTTGATGGTTGCCTACAACATCAGTCATCATACGGCGATGGGAAAGACGCCGTTTAAATTACTTTACAGGAGGAAGGCCGCATTACCACCAATATTATATCTGGTAGTAGAACCTATGTCGGGGATGAGTACTGAACAATACCTGAACCAACTGACAAGTATCCTGATCAATATACAATTGCAAGCATTTGATACTACCTTAAAGAAAAGGATACAAGCGAAATTGCCGAATGATAGAAACTAACCACCATTAAAAGAATATCAAATAGGATAAAGAGCTGCCTATTGCGATATGCATGGTTTTGAACAAAGAAACAAATTGGATGCATTATGGTCAGGTCCATTTGAAGTAATCGCAAGATGGTGACTGATTCTTATTCCATCAAGAATCTCTTGGATGGAAGAGTAGTAAATTTGGTCCATGCTAAATTTTAAAGCGATGGATCAAAAAATAAAAAAAGAGTTCCCAAAGACTGATGAACCATTAAGTTGGCCATGTCCTAATGATTAGGTCAAGTCCAAAAAAAGGACCTCTGAACTGAAACAAGGTCAAGTCCCATAGAAAATTTTTTTGATAAAAGATATTGGAAAATAATAATAATATATATATATGTAAAAAGCGTAGATAAGAAAAAAGAAGCCAATATATTTATAAAATTTTTATTTTTATTGATTGTCCTCAGTGCGGGGATGATTCCGCCTATGTCGCCGCTTGGGGGAGGGAGGATGAATCGCAGTAGGGAGGAATAGTCCATCAAAATTGATATGCAATCAGACACTTACAAGGGCGAGTCCTACTCGAAAATACATTCATTGAGCTGACGCCAAGCCCTGAGAAAACGCGACTAGGGGAAAAGAAAAGATATGTTGGAAGATGCCAATTGTGAAACCCCAGAGTGGAGTGTAAAACAGCAATAAAGGAAGAGGCAATTGGCGAATAACCCCAAGTAATTTTGATAAGGCACCGGTGCTGGAAGATTTGTCTTGAGTGCCTGCTGACAGGCCTTATCAAGAACACCAGACATGTGAGCCAACAGTGAACAAGGAATACTCGAGGGAAGCTGTTGAATCATACCCCCAAATAGCGCCATCAATGGGAGATAGTGATGGAAAGCTCCAGAGAAGAGGTAATCGTGTAACAAATGGATTGCATCCTGTAAATGACAACTATGGGCTTCACAGAAGCTGAAGCTGAATGACCAATGAAAGTCAGGTGAGGCTGGAAGCTTCATCGACCAACTTCAAAGAACTTGGCCAGCAAAGCGGAGAGCATAAGTGGCAGTATCCCAATCTAGAAGGTTGTCCAGATCTGAGGGATACAGCGCTAATGACAATGCCTCAGTGACTTGCGCTCGAAGTTCAGCATAGGGGAGCTCAGTATGAATGCTGTTCCCAATTGTGAGCTCAGAAACCAGTACAGCGGGTTTGTAGAATTGACTGAGTCAGAAGAGGAACTCAGGGAGCAAATCCAACCCAGCCAGGAAGAACAATATAGAGCAGTTGGCATAACCTCCGGAGCATTGACAATGATGTTTGGAGCTCAGTGAAAGGAGCCAAATCCAGAAGGGTTTTTGAAGTCCAACTTGGGGATCAACTGCTTGGGAAGAGTTGGCCAAGAGTTATTCAAAATGATGGCATGCCTAGTTTCAATGGGATTGGATACTGTTTCTGGTAGCTTGATGGAAGGACTAGCTGCTTGCGCCAAGCTAGGCGTATGAGTCCTGGAAGGACCATAGAAGAGGGTCCGCCGAGCATCCTGACTCATTTGCTGGAAGAGGCGAAGGTCCAAAGTGGACAGACTGTTAAGAAGCTGTTGGTAGTAAGACTCCAAGTTCGACATATGAGCAGGACTAGAGGCGGGATGTTGGACTGATATAGAAGTTGACATTATGCACCCTACACTCCATTAGGCTCCAATTTTGGGAAATTAATTTCATAAAATTAATGAAATAAGCTTTCCTGAGGGAAGAATGACTTACAGCCAAGAGGTTATATACAAAATAATGAAGGTGAATATAAATAAGTATTCTTAATTAAGCTGCGAGATGTATATTGAAAGCAAGAGTCTCCTGTCTAGGATGAGGAGAGAATCAGAAATTCTAGGACGCCAGACTGAGAAACCTGAATATGACAGAGGGTCATATACCCTGATGGGGGAAAACTGGATCCTGGGAAAAATATCGTCACAAGTAAATTGATCGCCTGGCATGACAAGAGGTCGTGGGGACCGCACTCTGAGTAGGCAGTAGCAAGGAGGAAGAGGAGGAATGCTGTATGCCAAAGGTCGTCCTGAGCAGCGTTGAGTATTGATTAAGTACTCTGCTTGAACCAATGAAGTATTTGACTAGGTGACCAAAGTGGTGTTTCCATGCCTAGTCCTTTTCTCGCTGGAAATCTAGACAAGAGGGGGGATGTGTTGGAATTTTTGCCCATATTCCCTGCCTGCTAGATTACCTGGTATCACTAGGGGAAAAATTCCCTAAGGCGGAGGAATTGGAAATCAGTTGACCCAAATTTTGGAGGAACTAAATTCATGGGATTTTAGGATATTTATCTGGTCGTATCCGTTGGGGATCAATCTGGATGAGTACCTAATATCTCATTGGGTGGAGCGGCTGACAAAATAAGGGCATCTGATAGTAATTAACTATCAGGTGTACTGATTGGTATCAGTTGGGTTTCATCACCGACTGATTTAAATTGTTTAATGAGTTTCAAGGCGAGTGATGCCACCTGCAATTAGCAAATCGATTGGTTGCTAGCCAATTATGGATGATTCACTTGGATTGAGAGGAAAATGTTAAGGATATGTTTCTGGCTCTTTTATTTGAGGTCTCAAGAATGTCTAACATTGGAATCCTAGTCAGGATGGGGAAGACCATTGCTGCTGAGACGAGGAAGGGTGATTCAACAGCAATGGCTGCCATTTCATCAAAAGAGGTGTCAACTGAGAGTTAGACAGCTGAATCCCCTATAAAAAACTAGAATTCACTATAATAAAAAAGTGGTAAAATTAGTAAAAACACTCAAGTATTACACTGGAAAATACACAAAGATTGACTCAAGTTTATGGTTGGGAAAGAACTAATAAAGAACCTTATTAGTTTGACTTTATATTCGGTAATAGTTAGACTATCAGCATCTAGCGTGAAGATTCCATCTCAAGGATATTATTACAGAAGGCAATAATTGGTAGACTCTCAGAGAAGAGTAGAGATCAGAGCGGGGATCTAGAGATGAAGGGAACCACAGCTAAGGGATTGCTGCTGACTGTTTGTTGGGCCGAAGGGACTGTCATCAGAAGATCTTAACAAAGATCAAGTGGACAGGTTTTATGGAACAAATCCCTAAGAGTGTTATATTCAGTATTATCGGAAATCTGGCTGAAGCGTTGGGCCTGTAGATAATTCTAACTCAACTACAGATAATAGTTGTCATACTATTATCAGATTATATATATTCTTACAACGCGAGGTGCACGAGGAAACTGAACCTGTGCAGTAGAAAGATTACTAGGGTTGACCTCTAATAAATCAACTCCTAAGAGTAAAATTTTAAAACTGCCTAATTGATCTAAAGCATCATAATTTTTCATAAGCGGGTACAAAGCTTTTTTGTAATGTTGTTAAACTTATGATAAATGATTACTACTCGATTGGTGCCATCTTTCTTTTTGATAATAAGCACCAGGAATGTCCAGGGACTCTTTGAAGGCTCTAACATTCCATGTTCTACCAATTTATCAATCTCAGTGGATACAACTTTTTTCAACGCCTTTGAGTGATGGATAGTCCGTAGCAAGATAGGAGGGTGACCCCTGAGTCCAACCAATGCAGGATACCACGTGCACATCCCAAGTCATGATCATCGGATGCAAAAATGGTTTGGTACTTCTCAAACAGATCCATCACCCTGTCCTTCTGGTCCTCTGAGAGCCCATTTAGAGCCTTCCGTGGAACCACAGTCATTATGCCATAGGAGGGTTTTAAAGGTAGCCCAAGATCTTCCAATAAACAAAGTCATTATCCAGTGAACCTCATTGATAGGAATCAGGCGCACGTAAGCCACCACCTGATGTTGCTGAGCCTTTAGAGACTCCTTCTGCAGGTTCACTATCAACAACTTCACTTCCCCCTGCCCAGGTAACAGGAGCCCAGGAGCCATATAAGGGTTTGAGCTGTGATTGTTGATAGGCCCCTATAGTCTCACCGTATTAACTTCTGGGATATCTATTTCAAGCTCCATTCCTATTATGAACTGATACCCTGAAGGTATGCTTACTGTACTCGCCGCTCACAGTGGAATACCATTGTACTCATAAATATGAATAGGAAGCGCTTGGGTCCTCTGCTTCATCCACCGATATTGTACAGGAATTACTCCATCACTGTACACAAGGTTAATTTGGCTGAAGCATATGGAGTCTTTTTGGGATTCCGCTGGAGGTGAAGTAGAAGGGTATCTGTTAGCCTAGAATGCTATTTGTTTCTTCCGCCATATTGATCACAGCTCCAAATTGCCACATGAACTTGGTTTTGACAAGCATATTGTAGTTGTTATTAGGTAAAACCACAGCAGGAGCAGATTCCCCAGCTGACCTGAATCTCAAAGGCAGCACGCTGTAAGCGCCCTCTGACACAGTGCTCTGTGCCCCTGAGGTCCCATACACTAATCAGTGTTCTACATCAGGCTTCAATAGAAGCCAAGCTACAAGATTAGGGAAAATTTATTGATGGAAGTGCCAGTATTGATAATCGCCTTTACTTTGAATTTTGTACACTAATGTCACAGCATGTACACTCCAGATAAGATGAACCGTTGGTGCTTATTACATAAAAATACAAGGGCTTTTGGATATTTAAAAAAGTGAGAATACCAATGCCAACGTGCTGATACTCCTGGGCAATTTTCTCTTGGAATCGTCACTTCCACCCCATTTAAAGCTGCAACATGTGATAAGGGTTGCTGCCAATAGTACATTCCGCTCAAGGATTTGCCAGATGTATGGCTTTTACACTTCTTGGCGGAACTCTGTGTCTGCGTTGTTGGGGTCTCGCCCTCAGCTTGAGGCCAATATATTGTAAGGGGTCTGTTGATACAATAAACTGTCCGATTGAGTTCTGAAACCAACCTCAAGTAACTCATAAGAATTATTAGGGACAGATAGATTTGAGATAGCTGAAGTAGACCATCCCATCTCTACTCCGCTTGCCCTTTTCCCTATTCATTTGAGGCAACTGCTACCGCATGGGCATCCAGTTTGCCTGGACAGCTCGCCAAGTGATAACCTCGTTGGCTACATGCAAAAAGAACTGAATAAATGGCACAAGTCTTTGTATTCCCTCCCATAGACCCAGGTCTGAAATTAATTGATGGATTGTAATGTGGCTGAGGGCGAAATGGCTAAGTAAATTGGGGGTGGAAAAGCCTTTCCAGAGCATTAAGTTGACGTTTATTCCTCAGCAAATTATAAATAAGTTGTTGACACATATCCAGTGGGAATTCAGTAGAAGTTGCAGGGGCTTTCTGCTCCACATTGGGAGCACTAAAAGTGACAGATAGGCGGAATAAATGACTAATGTTTTTTTTGAATCCTCATAAAGAAAGTACAACATAACATAATACAGTTCTCAATATGGCTTAACAGCTGCCATCATTGCTATGCCCACCTCCTTTTTAGTTCAGATATTTGCTCCCAACAATACACGAGCCTCAGTCATGAATCGCTTCCAAAACTATAACAAAGACTCGTTTTGTTGGAAAGATATTGTCAAAACTCTGCTTTGCGCTGAGCCATCTTTGTCTTGCCCCCAAACAGATGGATCATGGTCTCTTTAACCACTTGATACGCTACTGTACCAATATCAAATTAACATATGACCTGATCAGCACTCGCAACATTTAAAGTAGATAATAACACTTTAGCTTTCCGCCAATCAGAAGCTCCCCCATGGCAAACTCAAACCGCTTAATATCCCATGTATGCTTCTTCCACGATGAAATTGGGAAGCTTGTCGCTTCAGACCTCTCCCTCCCTAACAACATCATTTAATTATGCTCTGCACAGTATAGCCACTCTGTAGTGTCACTCAGGTGGTCAGAAAGTTGGTTGGTTTGGCCCCCCACCAGGTGCAGTTGGCGAAAAGCATTGTTGAACTTATTAGTTTATGTATTTATTTTCTCAGAAAAGCATTTTTTGAGCCTAAAGCAGTGTATCCTATGCAAGCTTCAGTTCCACGTATTGTGACAACTTAATAAACTGGGGCAGTACCCCGTCAAGGGGACCCAGTTGTGCCATTGAGTAGCAAGTATGAATTTACTTTGTAAGTTGCTTAATAGGCCCCTTGTAGTGAGAGCCACTGTTAACTTTTGGCGGATAAGGGTAATTCCGCCAAACTGGTTGCACAGGGTAAATCCCACTGAGCAATAGACAAGCGATATGAGGATCGCTGGCCCTCAATAATAATGATGATAAAGATATTTAATAAGGAGCTATCTCCCCTATGTTACTAATTTATTTAATGATCAGCTTAATGACTACTTCTGTTACTCTTCCTACTCTCTTCTTCCTTCATAAAACCCTTTTCCCTTCTCACTCTCATGCTCAACTATTAATCCTTAGTATTACTCAGCTGATTCAACACAATCCTCTTAGTAAATCCTTATTTGGTCCATTCTATTGGTTCATTCAAACAATGAGACTTTGGTGGAATTCCCTCTATTTGCCTAAATATTATTTCTTCGATATAACTCACTTCACATTGACATACCAATTGTTCGATTATGAGACTCACTTAGAATCTAATCTATGATCTGCTGGAACTATAGCTTATAAACTAGTCATATTGGAATCTTTACAATCTAATCCTATGGTCAATGTTTAGCCTCTTCTTCCTGCATTCCCACGTCATAAATGAACATCATGATCATTACACCATGGTGCTTCCAGGTATAAAGTGCGTCAACTCAATTAAATGTGATTATAATTGGAATGGACTTAAGAAGGACTTTCAGCTTTTTTAGAGGAATGATTGACTTGCTCCTACTCTGACTCTGATAAGAAGGATCAGTAAGGACTTTTACATCCCCTTAACAAGCAAAAGGTCAATGTAGTCCACATTTGGTGGATCTAATATGGGTTTGTCAACGTTAGTGCTTTGATGTGGTCATGGTAATAGTAGCTTTTCACTTCACAAAGTAATCCATATTCATCCCCTGCCTGACAACAATTAAGCCAAAGACATGTCGCTTTCTTTTGTATCTTACGTCTTCTCAATGTTTGGATTGCCATATGGGGGCGATCAGCAACAAAATGACCTCAGTTTACTTCAAGCTTTTGGGACTCTCTGTGTGACATTATAAAATTGCAACTATGTATATTTTTGATTACCATCTTCTATATGATGGCCAAACTAAACAAACAAACCAGTTGTTGGAGCAATACTTCCTATTCTACGCTTCCATATCCTATAGCACATATGCAGCCTACCTCACTCTAGCTCAGTTTTCATCAACAAATCTATACATACATCAACGGGGCATCTCCAATGTATGGCAACTTATGGTACAACCCCACCTTTGCCTTTGACTTAAAATACTCCTCAACATACTAGTAGTTATACCTTTGCTGCACATATCAAGAAAGTGCAGCATCAGGTCCAGAAACAGTTGACCAAAACAACTAGCGACGCCAAGCAGTTTTTTGACAAGAAATTCTGTTATGCACTTAACTATTATTAGTTGACTTAGTGATGGTGGACAAAAAAAACCTCCACCTTAATATCCCGTTTAAGAAGTTGGCTCACAAAAAAGCCAGCCAATCCATATCAGAAAGTGAACATTGGGTTACACTTAAAATTGCTACTGCACTGGAAGATCTACATTTTCTCACATGAAGCATCTCTTTATCCCTTTGAAGGCAAGAAGCCAGTTGAGCTTAAGCCCATTATGTAAATAAAAGTAACATAAATTGAAGATGTGAAGATTTTAAACTCATGACGAGTCAAGCGTGGAGTAAAATGCCTAGTGCCAAAAATGGTACCCAGCATATAAGAACAACTGACCCTTTCCAAAAATTGTGCTCAATTTCATATGTTGATTAAAACTCTACACCTTGAACCCTTAAGCCCCCTCGCCCTATCACTTAAGAAATTAGCCATTGTGGCAATTGAGCTCCCAATCCCCCGTAAGAACTGCGCCCTGGTACATCCTTTATAGAGGGTGGAACTAGTTCTTATGGAAAATGGTAGTGTAAGGTTACAGGCCAAGCAACTAAACTTGACAGGATCTTTCAATCCTCTAGAACAAAAAATGACGTCAACTCTAAGACTCTATTTATTGCCAAGATAAATGACTTGGCATACCTTAGATAAAAAATATGGGTGGCAGATGTTCCCCCCTGCTTGACTTACCCACACTACAACTAACTCAAGGACCAAAACCATCTATATCACTTTTTTAGCAGATTACCATGCACAAAAGAGCAAACAACTCAGTTTAGATTAAAAGGTATTTTCAATTATATGGTACAAAGATAAATATTTCTTCCAAGCCCGCTCAACAAGGAGCATCATAGCTTTAAATGATTTGATATCAGAAGTGCCCCAAGTGTATAGAGATACATTCAATTTCACACTAGCGGAGTTTGAATAGAAATGATTAAAAGTTAGTTTTAAAAGCTACAACAGCTACTTAGCATACTAAGGCAGAATTAGACAACAAAAAATAGTCTTAGATAATAAATCTAAAGTTAGAATTTTAAATCCTGAAATGAATCAATCTTGGAAATCACAGCCCATTTTAATGCATTTAATCTTGTTAAGCCATTGTCCAACCCCATAAGTATATTAACAACAACCATGAACCTTGTATGTTTTGGGTTATTTTTTATTTTATAGTATAAACCATAACTCAAACACCCACTTAAATTTTATACCCAAACAATTCCTACCTCTGATAGAACCCATTGCTGCCAATGTAGTACCACACTCCTTTATGTTTGCTTTGGTAGTGGCTGTTTGTTTAATTTTACATTCTATGGGCCATTAATTGTTGCTTTCAGGAAGCTAAGTGTCAAACATGAGGCTTCAATAGCACCAGCATATCATCCATTGATGGCTGAATGAACAGAGTTTAATCCAAAAATTACGAGTGTGGGAAATTTACTTAATGAAGATGGAATTGTACAATATCCTTCTATAGATCAAGCTGTTCCAAGAATTTTGCTAAGTAATCAGGAAAGCATGAAAAATATTTTGATTTCTGATGCTCCATAGAGCTATTTGTGAAGGCAACAACGTCAACAGAGATGCCTATGAAAATTGACCCCCCTTTTTATACTTTTTTAAGGGGGAAAATAACAGAAAATCACCAATGATGATGCAAGGACTTGACTGAATTACACTAATGCAAACGATTAGGCTCTAATATGAATATTAACAAAAATATCAATCAATCAATTGTATTTGCCATATCAAAACCTGAGGCGATGTGCATTGAAGGCGCACCATTGCATAAACCCAAAGTTGATAATCATATTAAAAATTGGAACAAAGAAATAACCTTAGAAGAATATATAACTGACAACCAAGATGCAGGGACTGAATAACGAGCCTCTGGAAATTCAGGTTCAGGGGTGATCACTGCAAGAAGGATCTCGAAGATACAAGAACTACAACAAATGGACAACGAAACTAATGTAGCAAAAAGACGCTGACTCACTAGGGGATTCTGAAAATCCAAATATTGCTACCTAACTACCCAATATACTTTACAATTTTTATTCATATTATATCCTGATTTTCATAAAGAATTATAAAAATGCTTTTCTTTTACTTTAATAGAAAACCTTTTCTGCAGAAACTCAGTTCACCTTTTTTCACTTATAGTGATTTATGTATTTTAATAGCCAGTAACCAGACTGGGATAGCAATTTGCAGAATACAGTAACTAATCTGAGAACATCTCTGTTTGAACAGGACATTCATATACACAGATACATTGGATCCGAGCTTCCAAGGGAGAGGTTGGATTAGATTTACGTGTCCTGAGGGCCAATGTAAAGAGAACATGTCATAGTGTGTCAAAAAGAGTTTTGCCATGAGAACAAACAGAAAATGAAGAGAATGATGCTACAAAGGTTAGCATCTATAGAAAATTTGCTCACTGAGGATGATTATGACCTTCATACTAGTTGTCTGGTGTATAATCTGTGCGGAACAGATCACCTGAGCTGCAAATTAGCCTCACAAGTTAAGGAGTGAAGACAGGTGAGCTGACTGTGGTTCTCACTATAGGGGTGGCATCATCAGGCCAGAGTGAAGATCATGATATTACATATGAGCAGTTCGATGATGATTCATATATGGAAGTATATCAAGGGTAAGATTCATATAAACTCTTGGTGAGGTTAGAAAATACTACCCATTTGAGGCTCTTCACCTTTGAACTAGAAATGCATGATCCATTAAACCAGCTTGAGCGCGTCAAGGATACTACTAGATGAGCACTAATTGCTTCTAGTACAATTATGAGAGGGATTTAAATCATATTAAAGCTTAAAGCTGCTATTAAGGATATGGAGGATTGAATATACGCCAGAAAAGGTATATGGAGAAAACATCTTCATCTTACTGATTATAGAGAGTGCAAAGGATATCATTAAAATATGCTGTTTAATAAAGACAAGAGTAGACTAGTTGAAGGCTCACCTGTATACTATATCAGAACCTACCTCAACTTTCACCAGTTGCTTGGTTGAAGACACTAGTATTGGCCACTCAACTGACTGCAATACAACCACTCATGATGCGGCCGCCCTAAAGAAGAAGACCCTAACTTTAGGCTTTACTTTAAGATCATGTAAAAACCTGGAGCTGTAACAATTGCTTGTTACTCCAGATGTATGAGAACAGCACATTTGGTGCTAGTGAATGTTAAAAGGTTTGCCACATTCAATGGTGCATGAATCATGAGGCTCAAAAGATCTTAAGCGTAAGCCCATGACCTGACTAACTTGGACTAAAGTGATTAGAATCTTTCTCTAAAAGTCTGGTAGCAAACAAGATGTAAAATATGATGCAAGAGATTCAAATATAAAAATGGGCAAGAAAAAATCAGTAGCAAACAACGCCTATAACTATTATACTAAAACTCAACTGTTTATGGACAATGGAAACTATGGATTGACCTAATGCGAAATCAGTTCTATTGAGTTCATTGGTAATGTATCTCGCCTTGAAGTCTCATATGACTCTTGAAGTGAGAGAGATGTCCCTAAAGGCTCTGAAAGAATTTTGAATCACTGTATAAGGGACATATTTAATTAGCACAAAGCAATTGAAACATCCCCTTGATGGATTAGCAAGGCAATCTACGACACTAATGATAAGGGGATAAATCAAAGGGAAAGAATTCTAAAACAACAGAATGCTTGCCTTGTTGAGAACTGACCTGCAATAAGTGTCATCAGCCTGGAGGCTCCTCTCAATATGTCCACTAATCATTGATGAAAAAAAGGACAGAACCCTTAAAGAGGATACTACCAACGCCTTAAACTGGGTGGAACTACATACTGAGAGTGAAGAAGATCATGATGATGAAGATTTAGCCAATTCAGGGTACCACGTGTTAGGGGCACCTAAAGCTGAGGCTATGCCTGCTAGGTTGAGAGTCAACAATGTTGACGTAAATAGATTGAATGTAACCTACCTAGCTCCAGTAAACCAACCTACCAGGATTATTAACTCAGTTGAAGAAGGAGATCAGCTGGTGATGGCAACTCTAAGAACTTAGAACCAGGTAGCGAGGATAAAGTCAGGATCACACCAAGCGCTGACACTGAGACATTTTGGAGAATCTAACACTGATGTTCTGACCACTGGAAACCCTTTTGGCAAGAGAGTGACAAAAGTAAAAGTGGTGGTCCAGAAAGTGCGCATCTTAGTAGTACTGTACTCTAGAGCTTCAGTAAACATAATATCCTCTAAGCTCATGAAGAGGCTGAATTTTATGCCTGATATAGACTATAACGTGAAGTATAAACTACATGAGTTACGTTACTATGCTTTTAGGAGTCTATTCAGAGCTACCCTTATAGTTTGGACGCATGGGCCTAACGACTCTAGCAGTTGTTTTAGATAATGATTACTACGACTTACTAACCAGGATTCAGTTCCTCCTTGAGTTTGGATTAAAGATCAATTTCTCAACCAGATTGTGAGTATCTTGAGTTATCAACTTCTGCAGGCGGACAAGGACAAAAATGGTAAACCACAAAAGCAATGGTCATGTTTAATCAAGACTAATTAATCAATTTACCAATTTCACTACGCCCTTACGGAGAAAAGTGTGAAGCAACTACCCTCCTGTGTTATTGTTGAAGAAGGGCTTCCTCTGAGCGCTAGAAAAACCATGGAGATTCTACCAGGGGACCAACACCGGATGACCCTGTTGATCATCGTGAAGATTCCACCAGATACCATCTTAAAAGTTTACAGTAATGATGAAATACACTAATAAGTACCAAGAGTTTTACTTGGGTTCTAAGATAACAACTACTCAGGGGATTTGACCATCTTCTTAGGAAATATTAGCACTCAACCTATAAAAGTCAAGTAAAAACAAGTCATTGCCAGGCCTGACTGACCAGTTGCAATGTCATCTAATCTGTACATGCTGTAGGGGACTTTGATGAGCTTTTTTTGGGAATGCTACCACCAAACAGAAGAAGGAGATAGATGAACTATTGGACGAGTTTAATGATACCTTTATTATCAGATCTAAAGACTATAAACTCTTCTAGGGTGATATACACATAATAGATACTGAATCTACTTTATCAAACAAACCAAAGCCCAACACTACAAAAAAGGTAAAGATTCTGTTATAGCTCAAGAGCTAAATCAACTAGCTGAAGCAGGACTAATCAGACTATAAATGTCCTTGGTTTTTGCCTTTACTGCTAGTATGAAAAAAGGATAGAACTCACCTTGTAGTCATGGACTACCAATCCTTGAACAAGATGACCAAATAGGACTCTTACCTGATCCCACTCATAGATAATGTTAAAAAACCTGAGAAGATTAAAGTTCTTATCAGCAGTGGATTTGGCCAAAGGATATTAGCAGATGGAGCTCTCTCCAGAGGACCAGGAAAAATGCGCCTTGATCAGTAGTCAGGGGTTGTTTGAGCCCATGAGGTTTTCGCAGGGGCTCTTCAACGCCCCTGCCACCTTCCAGTGTGCGATGGTTTTCCTTTTTGGTGATTTTAAGTCGTCCAAAGAGTTGATTTACCTAGACGACATTACCATGTTCATCTGGAGCTTCCAAGAGTATCTTCAAAACCTCCACAAAGACTCTACATAGCTGCAAGCATCAAATTTGTTGTTGAAATGGAGCAAGTGCACCTTTCTAAAGTGAAAAGAGGAGTTCCTTGGTCACAAGATCAGCCATAGCGGAATTAAGCCCAGATTGGAAGGTCAAAGCGATTGTAGCAATGAAGCCACTCAAGAGCATGAGGGACATCCAAGTTTTCCACAAGATTGTGAGATATTACCAGCAGTTTATCCATCATTACTGGGCTTAGTTCCTATCACATACTTGATGACAAAGGAAACAAAGTATAAATGAGGCCTGGAATAGTAGTAGGATCCAAGGAGTTAAAGGTAATATTAAGTAGAGGGGCCAATCTTGGCCTACCCAGATTTTAACAAGACAATTTGTCTCTACACTGACGCAAGTGATGTTGGTTTTGGAAAAATACTGGCCTAAATGGACGAAGAAGAGGTAATCAGCCAATAAAGTATTATTCCAAGGTTTTTAATAAAAGCTGAGAATAACTACACTGTCACAGAGAGAGAATGTCTGGTGCTGATCTGAGGAGTCAAGCATTTCCGACCTTACCTGTATGTATTACACTTTAAGATCATGATAAATTTTGGTCGCTCTGCTAGTTGAAGAATATGAAGGATCCCAACGGACGCCTTGCCCTAATGGCATTTCTGCTCTAGAGATAAGATTTTTAGATTATTTACAGATCACTGGATAAACAAAGTAATGCTAACAGAATATCGCAATTTTCAGTATTCACTTATAAGCGGCAGAGAGAGATCAAACATATGAGCTAACCAGGCTAATAAAGGAACCATGGCTGGACAAAATGGATGAAATAAAGAACATTCTGAGAGAGCTCCAAAGACACTTATCACGTTGGTGGAAACCAGCAGAATAATGTTTAGGAAAAATGGTACCCATACATAAGACCCAGCAACAGTTTAGAACTGGTGATGAAAGCTCACAAGCACGTCGGCCATGGACAATATCAGAAAACACTGGCATACCTGAAGGAGTGATTTTACTGGGAGTCCATGTCCAAGAATTCACCAGGATTTAGAACTATGTACACCTTTCACAAGTTCCCATCCATTGGAGAAACTCTTTGAGTTTATTTTATTCAACTCATAGCATTGTTCAGTAACGTGTCTTTTGATGTGGAAAGACCACTTCTGACAGCATCAAGTAAAAAGTTCATACTTTTACCAATTGATCACTTTAATAAGTGGGTCAAAGCCTCCTTAGTCAAGACAACATCATGAACTTAACCGCTCAATTCCTATAGAACCAAGCTATAACAAGACATGTATGCCCCAAGTCTTGCTTTCAGATAATGGAAAAAAGTTTATATTGGATGTTTTGAGAAAACTAATGTACTTTTTGGGAATTAAACAACAGGTTATCACTTCCTACACCTCATCTTCAAACAGAAATATCAAAAGAGTAAATTGAACCCTAGGAGTGATACTGAAGTAGATGGCCATCAACTACAAGTTAAAATGGGATTAGTTGAGCCCTCCACGTTGTTGGCTTACAAGCTTAACCATTCCGGATGATTAGAATGTTCCTTTGAAGGCCCTGTATAGGTGAGAAGCAGAAATGCTGACCCTGATAGCACCAGTTATTACCAGGGACTGGAAGAACCTGCAGCTTGGAAGATATCATCAAGAGTTAATGGATGAGCTTTTATTAATATAATTGGAGGCCTCAAACAACATAGAGGCGATTAATCCTCTAAGACAACAAGAGAGTCAGCGGAAAAATAAACTACCAGAGTTCAGCCTAGGAGATAGAGTATTTTATAACATTTCTGGGTGGACATCCAGAGAATCTGTAGACATTTGGACTGAGACTTCAACTGCATTGGCAAAGAGAGGAGCTAAATACTCTCTCTGGGACGATGAAACTAACTTGGTAATAATAGAGTTCATGCACAGCACCTGAAGTCATATCCTTGTTCTCATCATTGGGAGGGAAAGTGTCATGGATGAAGCCATGAGAGCACCAAATAATCATTCCTGAATGGCAGAATGAACAGAAATTCAATAAGAACTGAAGAAAGTGAGGTCAACTTAACCTCCAAAGATGGAATCAGCAGACCCCTTTTTTTATAGTTCATATGGTCCAAGAAATTTTCCAAGCATTCAGGATGACGTCATGTGAAGTAATTTGATAACTGATGCTCCAGGAGATATTTAATGAAAATGACAATGTCACCAATGAAGCTTTTTTTCCTCTTGGAGTAACTTTTGAGCGAATATAATTAAAGTAAAAAAAGTAAAGTCAGTCTTAATACCCTACAACTACTTCCCCCATCCACTTCCTGATGAACTTAGATTCTCTGCCAGCTGCTCCCATGTGGGGCATCAGTGAAACCCCACCCAGCGTTTTCCATCCAGCGGGAAAATGCGCTCATACTGGTTCGCTCAGTCCCACCAAATCATCTGGTCAGTTCAATCCTCCATAGGATCTCGCCATCCATCTTGATGAATAGGCAGTGCCTTGCAGCCCACTTGTTCTCCCCTGCTTCCAAATGCGTTTTGGCTTTTGGTTCAATATGAGAAATTGTTCCCTTAAGCCAAAAAAGCTTTTATCAACATGGGCCACGTGGTGATGTTGCCAGCTGGTTTCATATATTTTTACCCTATAATGGGTAATTTGATTTAGGCTTTACTTAAAAAGCTGACGTCACCACTGCGTCCACCGTGTCCCTAGTTTTCCAGGGCACCTCAGTCCCAACAACGCACAAATGTCTCCCCACAGACACCACTATAAAGGTACAAATTGTGGGGCTTTCCATGCACCTTCCCCCCGTGGTGCTCCATCAGGGGTTGATGAAAGGTTTAGCCGCATATGGTTTCAGCCCCATCATTCAGTTTGTGGTCCTTATTGGGGCTGATTGCCTCTCTGGTCCTTGGGCATTCGCCAAAATTAGCCTGAATTCCAACAAAATTTCTCTGTAATTCCCCCTGCTATCATTCCTTCTGCCCCTGACCACCCATTTTGGGCCCGCATCAAGGGCAGGCGGACCATCTGTATATCCTGCTTTCAGTTGGATCACTTGAAGTGGAAAAGCCCCTCTCATGCTGCTTCCGCCAGACCTGCATTGCCTCCATCTGACTAACACTCCACACACGTCACAGCCTTTCCAGTATGTGGTACAATTATTCCCCCTCCTCCAAAGCATGAAGCTGCTCAGCGCCCACAGCTTCCAATCATGCCCCTCCTCAGTCCAGTGCAACATGCGTTCCAACCACTCAGGAGAAAGCTTGGAATAAATTTGGTCCCACGCTATTCATTAATTGACAGCCACAGCCCATCAATTCACCAACCCTGATTTCAATTATGACTTGAACCCATGGTCCTCATTGGAGGAAACTGATGAAGTGAAAGATACTATTGAATACTCTATAGTCCACATCAAACAATTTATCCAAGTACAGCACCCCGCTCAGTTCCTTGGCGTTTTATGGCCCCTGGCTGGATGCCCAGGTGTTCTGCCGCCTACCAGCTCGCTGAAGCATCAGCTGTTCACCCAATTTATGACAACATCTGCGAGTGTACTGCTGCATCATTGGCGAAATTAGTCTAGGGTATCCCTCCTCACATTATTGCCCTGACCCTATCCCCAAAGGACAAACGTGACATCCTTAGCCTCCACAAAAAAACAGCTGCCACTATCCAAAAAGTGATTGTCACTTTGTAGACCATGCAAAATTCACCCATGTCTCCACCTCATTGTTATCCAAGCTTCCCTCCATCCATCCTCCATGAAACAATGCTTATCCCAGTACCAGGTGCAAATTTTGCTGAAGGTAATTTCCATGGCCATCTGATCATCAGCAATATCCATCCACATGTAACTGATCACCCCACACCATTTCTCTCTGCCTTAACACGCACTCTTTCTTATGAGGAGGACTCAAATCTTAAGGATGAGCCCCTTGATCTCCCCTCCCCTTCCGCCATGATGAGATGAGCGGCTCACTTCTTTCCCACCTGGTTGGTTGTAATCTTGTTTGTCTGCATTTTGCTCGCTTGTTTTGGATAATGACTCATTTTGTTTGGGTAGGTCTGTTTGTTCACATTTTTTTCTCTTTGAGCTTAAGTAATATCCATCCCCTGGTCAGCATACCTCAGGTAAACAAAAAAGTCACTAGATAAGAATATTATAATTAACCCCTTTTATACCTTTCAGGGGAAAGCGTTATATTTAAAAATTGCTGATGACAACCTGATGATCCAACTTATTTCGTGACAGGAATGATCTTCGCTCATATCTGAAAATTTATTAAAAATGGCAATCAACCAATTCTTAGAGTTTTATAAAATCTGATGTGAGGAGAATCAAAGGAACGCCATAACACAAACCTAAAGTAAAAAAGCATTTTACTAAACTGGGTAAAAAGAAATAACCAAAGGAGAAGATACAGCATACAACCAAGAAGTGTGGGACTGAAAAAACGCCCCTGAACATCCAGGTTCAGTATTAATTACAGCGAGAAGAAGCTCATGAATAAAGTTTACAACAAATGATGAAGCAACTAAAGTGGCAATCAGACGCCGCCTCACTATGGGATCCTGAAAATTCCTGATATCACTACTCTAAAATCTCATTTAACTTAACAATTTCTTCACTTTTATATCAATAACTTTCACCAGAAGTATAAAAATACTTCACTTTTAATTTAATAAATCCTTTCTATACAATCTCAGTTTAACCTCTTTGTTTCACTTATAATGGTTCAAGTGATCTAATTGCCAGTAACCAGTATGGGATTAGTGATTAAGAAGAATACAATAACCATTCTGAGATCTGCTCTGTTTGAACAGGACACTCATCTTCAAAGATATATTCGAGCTGAGATTATAAGAGAAAGGTTGGATTGGCTTCCATTGAGTCCTAAGGGTCAACGTATAATGAACATGTCAAAGAGTGTCAACCAGAGATTCGCCATGGGCGCAAACAGTTCACCAAAGTGATCAATGATACAAAAGGTAGCATCTGTTAGAATTTGGTTGGGGAGGAGGATTCTGACCTTCACAATAATTTTATGATGCTAATTGTGAGGAACAGATCCCTTGAGAAGCAATTCAGCCTCACAATTTATGTGAGCTAAGGTCAGAAAGCTGACATTAAGGAACAGCCAGATTGCCAAACACATTATTTAAAGCTTTCTTGTTATGCGTCCACTCAAGAATCCTATTACTATGTACAGGAGTTTGTTGCAATCACTGAGTGTTGGACAATTACAAGTCTAGTTTGTGATAAGAGTTTTTGAATAAAGTACAGTGGATATCCCACAAAATCCTGGTCAATTCTTAGTAGAATCCCTCAATTTGGATTAATACTATTACTCACTCTCCTTAAACAAAATGCTTGATTGTTGGTAATTTAGTTGCTTTAACCCTGCAGAAAAATCTGTGATTTCATTCTGAGGTCCTACCATCTGATTAATTAAAAATACATAGGATCTTTGCCACATGGGTTTGTCTTGCCTGCTATTGACCCATCATCTGCCCTCACGTTGAACTGAGGCGAATGTTGAGAGATATGATAGATCAAATGTGAATATATCCTAATCAGGCTTGAAGCTAATAATGAATTTTACGCCCATCTCGCTTTGGGCCTCAAGTTATTTTAAATACTAAGCAGTAAGATTATAATAGGGTTTGCTAATTGACCCCTTTGCAACGCCATTAATAAAAACTTTTATTAAAAAACCAATTTTTAATATATATATAGTATTATTATTTTATATTATCAATAAAAGCCCCATATATTTATTTTGGAAGTTGAGAATAATACTTCTCCTGCATTATTTTTGAAATCAGGGGTTAATTATCATTAACGAGCTTACACCCTGCCCTGATTCCAACAAGTGGTGCTCACTACAGGGGCACCTGCACACCACCATCTTTTCTCTAAACAATTTTGCCTGATCAAGTAAATAAGCCCTCTACCCTCACTGTTGGAGCTGACCCAAGTCTAGACACCCTAAAGTAAAAATTAGCCAACGCCTTATCATGAATTAAAAACCTTGAGCAGCGCTCCTCTCTAGCTTCTCCTGAAGCTGCTGCTGTTTCTGCTCTCACTGGGCGTGCCATTGTCTCCTTTAAACCCCCATTTAAAGATAAGTTTACTAAGTGAGAGTAGCATCACTCTGTTTCTATATGTATATAAATCGACCATGGATAGAACAATTGATCATCAAAAATTAAACACATCCTCCCTTGCTTTAGTCGCATGGCTAAAGAGATAATGATTCCAACCATGGTCACCCACCACTTGGGCGGAAGTTAAGTAATCCTAATGATGAATTTGGGTCTGTATTAAGTTTAAAGAGGAAGAAGCAGGCCTTTATGTGCCTCAGCATGAAAAAGGGAGAATTGATTGACACTTTTGTTGATTAGTTTTATGGTGAAGACCAGCCCTTAATTCTTACAAAATGGTACCTCTTGATGATGCTCAGGCGGCTATTAGACTATCTTATCACCCTTCTATAGCTCAGAATCTTATCTCGGTAATACGCCACCTACAGACTATCCATGATATCAATGAGGCTCTTATGGTTGTTGCAGATATTTTATAACACTGAAGCTACTTCAAGTGTCAGGTCAAACCCCCAGGTTCTGAACAATGAGGAATACTCAACTGTAGCACCGCTAAAGGAGGCTATTATGATCCCTCTGGGTCCCCCTATGATGGTTACTACTCTGAGCCCAGCACCTGGGGTGCAGCTCAAACCTGATCTTCCTCCACCCAGCCAGCCTGAGGTTATCAGCTAGTAAGTCAGAATGCATCATCTTTAATGGGCAGCGCTCCCTGCCCCCACCTTGCCACCAAGATCATCTTTTGTCAGCCAATGAGCCTCTTCAAGTGGCACCAAAGCTTGCTCTTAAGTTTAAACCCATCTCTCAGATAACATTTGCCCCCATCAAAATGGGTTCAATTACCAAGTCACAAAAGCTAAATTGCTTGCTTCCACAATGCACACAGCCGCTGATCAATCCAAAGCTGGTGTAGTTAAGCATCCACCTCCCAGACACTATCTCTCTCTACCTCTCCTACAGCCCACTCTAGTCTGAAACCTGTAGCTATTAGGCAGTCCAAACCCACTACTTTAAATGTCGAAAATAGAGCCGTGACAAATATAGCGCCTCCTCCAAAAACGAGTAGGGTTAAGGAGCGGCCTCAGGGCCACTCCTGCAATGAGGATTTCCATGAACCTACCCCCGTCCTAGGGACTCTATGAAATGAATCAAAAACCCCTCCAATTTTTGTTTCCCGGAGGGGATTGTGAAGATGCCGGTCACTATGTTTCAAGAGCCACAGGTAAAGTGGAGGTACCTGACAGGTTGAACCTGGAGAGAGTGGATATGACTAGTATACGCCTCAAAATATATCTTTATCAGGTTCTGAGGGATCTGGAGGTTATTGATACCACCAGTAACACTGACCAGCCATTGCCACGCTGATCAGAGCCACTCAGAGTGTGCATACACTGCAGTCTATCCAAGAGAAATAAATTTAACTTCTGAACGACTTGCTTCTACTCTTCAGCTGAAGGAGTTTCTCGCTCTTTCTTTACCCGGGTGGAGCTTTAACCAAAGTGGTTGTTGTTGTCAACGGAGTAAGAGTCATTACTATCCTTGACACTGAATCCCCTTGTGAAAGTTTTATCAACAAAACTTATGAAAAATTAAGCTTGCCCCTGACCTCAACTATACCTAAGAGTTTGAAACTGCTGGTCCAATCAATGCTCGCGCTATTAGGGCCAATTCATATTTACCAATCAGATTTGGGAAACTTCTCCTGTTGCCCCCGCGGTGGCTTTAGCCAAAAATACCTATGACATGCTCATTGGTTCTCAGTTTATACTCTAGTATGATGTGATTATCAACCTGAAGCAAGGCTATCTCTCCTTGCTTAACTAAAAGGTTCCACTGATTCTGGCCAACTATGAGATTAATAAAAAGGAATATGCTTGCATGGTTGAATACAATTTTTCCTCCTTATCCTTACGCTATACAACGGGAGGGAAGAATATAAAGTTGCTTTTGAATCAGTGGACGCCCTAGATGACATTCCGTTATATGCAGCAGAGAGATGGTATTGATTAAAACTGGTGTACAAAGGGTGATTGACACCAAAATTATCTTATAAATTTCCACAAATGCATATTGCACATAACCAACATTGATGGAATAAGTTCCATAGAACTTTGAATATTGCTTGGCATCCTAGACCCAACCTACCAGCGACCTATCAAATTTTTGCTGGGGAATCTTATCAGTAAGGAAATGGTTGTAAAGAAAAACCATGAGACTGGTGAAGGTCTACTGATCCCTGTTAAGGAAATAAACCGGATCCACTGCATCAGGTCTGTCAGATATGGGCCTACCTGCTGACAAATCGTTATGTACATTACCCAACGTTCATATCTCCAATGATCTAACCCTCGTAGAGCTTAATAAAGTTAATAGTTTATTGGTTTCCTATAGCGACATATTCTTTAAACTGAGACCGACTATGGTCATATGAAGGGTTGAAGTCATACCATTTAGCTTTTAAATGCTAGTCCCATCCAATTCAAACCTAATCATCGATTAAAAGTAGAGAAGCAACAGATGAGAATGTAGCTCAAACAGCCACTAAACGCTGGGCATCTAGTGCCTTCATAAAGCCCCTGATCATCACCTCTCCTCCTTATAAAAAGAAAAATGGCGGTCATTGGGTTGTAATGGATTACCACTGGTTAAACAACCTCTTAAAGAAGGATAGCTATCATATCCCTCACATTGATGACACACTAGCACAGCTCTATGGATCTAAGTTCTTTTCGGCTATGGACATGGCCATCGGCTATTGACAGATGTATCTCTCCCCAAGATTAAGAGAAATGCGCTCTGATTTTCATCAAAGACCTATTCCAACCCATTTAACTCCCTCAGGGGTTGTTTAATGCACCTGCAACTTTCCACCGAGCCATGGATCACATCTTTCAGGGCCTCAGATTAAGTTGAGTCATCGTCTATCTTGATGACATCATGTTGTTCTCAAAATCATTTAATGAACATCTTGATTACCTGATGGAGGTGTTCCAACGCTTACTTGAGGCAAATATCAAGTTAAAACCCTTGATGTGTACCTTCTTTTTTTTTAATACTAGATGGTCCCAACCCAAGGAGAGTTGATGTGTACCTTCTTCCAAAGGAAATCGGATTTTTTTGGAGACGTCAAATCTCAAGAGGAATCCAACACATAAAAGATAAGTTCAAAGCAATCTCAAATACGCCTCCCCTAAAAATTATGGGATAGTCAGGTATTTCTAGGGGTGATGGGTTAATATCATCAGTTTATCCCTAAGTTTGCCCAACTCAGAGAACCCCTCATCCTCCTACTGAGTAAGAACACCCCTTTTTATTAGGGCGCTGAACATAAGGCCGGTTTTGAGACGTTGAAGCAACTGCTACAACAACTTCCTATCCTGAGGCACTCTGACTATGAAAAACCATTTTCTTGTTTACTGAAGCCTTCAACTATGCCATTGGGCCATCTTAGCTCAACTGGATAAAACGGTATTAATCATCCTGTATCCTATTTTAGTAAGATACTGTAAGAGGCGGAACGCAACTACAGCGTCACTGAGAAGGAGTGCCTTGCCAAAACATTAGCTGTAAAGAACTACCGCCCTTTCCTGTATGGGACTACCTTCACTGTGGTTATGGACCACGCTTCTCTGAAATGGTTACAGAGCATGAAGGATCCTAATGGCCATTTAGCTCACTGGGCTCTAAAGCTCCAGCATTAGACATGATGATTAAACACCATGCTGGGACCAGTCACATGTATGTTGATAGGTTAACTTGGCTGCCAGTCCTTCACTTTAATAATATTGAGGTGGTGAGGTTTTATGACCTCTTATTGACCCCCTGATGACTGGTAGGATGAGGATGAGCCTATACAGATAATGTTAGACAAGCACTTGTAAGGATAGTGTCTATAACTCTCCTGTTTTCAGCGTGGTAGTTTTTGGTAATCAGGGCTAACGTCAGGGAACTAGCCGATAGTGCAAAAGTTATTAGAGCACAGCAGAGAGTGCTTAGCTATAAAAACTTAAGCAGAGAAGTGCGATCTTGATAAGAAATAACCCTCCAAAAACAACGCTGTGCACAAGGGAAAAGGGTTTAAGAGACCCAGGTTGGAGGGAACCTGGGCGAACCAACGATGCACTAGAGGATAGCCTGATTGTAATTAAAATGGCAAGGTTAATGGAGCGCGAGACCTCCTCCGAGAGGTTTGAGCACAGGATTGTCCAAAATAACATAAATAAAATGTAAGGATGGGAAATAATATTGGGAGAAGTTGACCAACAAGGAATGTTAGTCACAAAAAAAAGTTAAACAATTTTGGGGTAATTTGGGGTCTTTTGAAGTGGTCTCAAGCACCAATTCACCAATAGGCAAACACTACAATCTGATTTGGTAGAATACACTGAAACTGACTTTACTCGAGTTATCGATTGAAGTTGGATCTAACCCAAATGTGTAAGTTCATAGATGGAACGGGTTTTGAAACCCCATTCCTCAACTAACTAAATCAAACTGTCTGCCTAAATCGAGTAAACCATCCATTTTAACGCCTGGGCTGACACAATGAGCTGGGCATTAGGCACCTCACTAGTACCATCCTGGGCATATTTGGCTTGTACCCAGCGTTGATCTACTGTGTGCATGAGGTCAGGGAGGGCCTGAAGCTTCATCTTCTGGGCCTCCTGTCGCCCAGCCTTATCCTTTGGGGTTGGTACCCACTATCATGTCATTTAACCATGACAGAACTCCTGCAACACCAAAGTGGAGAGTGAGAAATTGTGCAAGCAGGTGGGGGGAGAGTGGTTACCTTACCTTTGGACCTCAGAACGTGTACCTGCATTTCTGGAAGCTCACTCCATCCTAGGACATGGAGGAGCAGATAATCTATGAGTGGATTAAGGATTGGTAATAATGTGAAGGAATTATGGAGACTATTGTCAAAGTCTTGGATGCCTGCCTCACGTGTAAGAAGCAATCCAAGTTGCAAGACCAAATACCACTAATAACCAACTACCATCAACAACCATTCCACACCATCAGCCGGAATGTATTGGGTCCCCCTCCTCAGACTATTGATGAAAACAAATTTATTCTAGCAGGCATTGTCCACTTTTCAAAGTGGGTTGAAGCCGTGGCTCTTCCTGCTCAAACGGCTAAAGCCACAGCCACCTTTTTACACCAAAACATTTTCACTAGTCATGGTTATCCCCAAGTACAACTCTGCAATAATGGTAAGAACTTCGCCTACAGATAGTCAATATCCTGGTTACCTCCATGAAGTCTAAAAACTTTTCTTGCTCCATATAATCCATCTACCAATAGGACTATGGAGAGAGAATATGGATCTTGGTTTACATTCTAGGAAAAAAGACCTTCTTTCATCCACTTCCATGGTATCAAATCTTGCCAGTGCTCTTATTCCTACCAGATTAGTTAACACCAAATCTTATTAATGTCTCCATTCCATGTCTTGTATGGGAACCAGTAATACCTGCCCTCTTAGCTAAGAATGTCTTCTCTAGTGGTGTGGAACCTGAAAAAGCCATGAGAATATTGAACCACCATATCATTCAGCTTTAATCTGAGTCTATGATGAACCTAGCCAAAACGGTTACCAAAGAAGGACAAGATGCCAATGAGCTTTGGGCTTTCTAGTCTTCATATCAAGTGTCTGATATGGTCCTTTATTGCTATAATCGCATCACTCCTAGAAGTGGCAAGCTTAAATCAATTTGGAAGGGTCCATTCAAATTTACTTTTCAAGAGAAGACATGAGTATTGCTAAAAAGTTTTTAGCTATAGGGATTACCATTAGTTAGTACATGGTCACTTCCTACAGCCCTATTCTCTCCCCAACATTCTTGAGGGGGGCGATGTGAGACAATTGCCATCTCAACATTGTCAAAAGAAATTCTTGGGCATGAATAATTTCAATTTATCAAATACCATCCAATTAAAAAGTCAAATCTCATGATAATAATATTTTGAGGAGTATAACAACAATATTGGCCACAAGATCCAGGTAGATTCTTGGTGGAACCCCATGAACTGGGGTGACACTTTTATTAATATAGGTTGGGCAAAGAACACTAATTTGAGCAGTCAGATTGTACTGACTGTATGGGGGAATCAAGGGAGTCCTTCAGAGGTCCCTCCCTATTTAAAACAAATTTATTTCAGTACGCACTGCGGAGATTTTCCTCTTTTATAGGGTTGAAGGGGGCTTCATAATGTGAAAATATTCTCCATTCAAACAATTGGCTAAAATATCAAAGCCTTATTTCACGGGTCTAAACTACCTATCATTGCACTTAATCAGCCGTTTCCTGAAGTAAGGCAAGTTTTGACTAGATGATAGGGAAAAAGCCCGTATTACCAAATTCAGATGTGCAAAACTTAAAATGAATTTTTCATCTAATTCACTTCAAGCAATAAGATTATTTAAATACTCAGCATTTTTAGTATTAAGAGGGTTATTTCTTGTTCTCCAAGCCGCAACTAATAAAAAGCTTTATAGACCCCAATTTTTACTTTTATTAAAAAGTATTCTCTTTTTTGTAAGTATTTTAAGGATATCTGGCCGATTCAGCACCATCAAGTGTTAAACTTGCCAGATTCCCATAGGAGCTCCTAAGACATAATAGCTTATGTCTTCACAACCCTATTGATATTTGTCATCAGTTGGATTATATATCCTTGACTGGGAGCACATATATTGTAAGGTAGATTCAGGGCTTTCCTTATGGCTTGATGGGCCTTTGAGGTTTTTAATCCATCACTTTACGTTTTTGAGGAAATGTTGGGATCGTAATGGCTTTATTTTACCTTTTTAGTAGCAGGATTGGCCTACACCATGGTCTTATGTTTTAAATGAGGGCCAACCGGAGAAGAGGCTAAGGAGTTAGAGACAAAGGCTTGGAGGGACGTGACAATGGATCTACTTTAGAAGACCATCTTAAGAGAGAGGGAAGCAGCGCAAAGTGATAGCTGACTTCACCAGCTGAGCTTTAGGAACTGATGCTGGAGGGGAGCACTGCCCTATCACTACTAGTACCCTCTGGTTATCCTCAATGCTGGAGGGTCATTTTGTCGCAGTTTCAAGGGAGCAGATATCCAAAGTGTGATAGCCATAGAAGAAGCTGGAGGGGTTAAAGTAGATTCTTGTCCTTGAAGCTCAAAGCATAAGACTAAGTTTATAAAAAAGTCAGCCACCCCTAGCAGGGCCTCCTTAATGTCCTGTAAATCTTGTAAGATGCGCTTGACGGCAGAGAAATGAACTGGCAACAAGGAGATGAAACTCCAATCCAGCCAAAACAACAGCAATAACTTTGTTGAGAGGGAGCACTTGGGCAAGCAACAGAGGTTGAGCTTACTATAAAAGCGCTAGATAAGAGAGGTGATTAATTCCCCCTCTTGCCGACTATGGCACATAAAGACCTGTTTTTGCCGTTGCAAACTATGTTTGGAACCAAATTCTTCAAGAAGCGCTTGCTTAACCTCCTCTCAAGTGCTGAGGTTGAACATGTAGGTGACCAAGTATTTCTTGAGCTACAAGACTCAAGAAAGGAATAATATAATGGATTCTTTGAGGGTCAGTTGCTACATCCATCACAGATTCATAAACATAAAGGAAGGAGGCAATACTTCCCTCACCAGGCGCGAACTTGTCTCTAAGAGGGGTTTTTTAATTATAGAGGAAGCCCCAAAAGGTCTTTAAGAAGGGCGCTTATCAAGCTGTATAAAACGAGATAATGCACTGGCAAGCTGTTGTTCTAATTCAACTAACTGGGACTCAGCAGAAGTGGGGAGGTTCTGAAAGTTAATTCCCCACCAACCGCCATATTTTGGGTATTTATTTTATGGTGTACAGGCCCCCTGTAGTGAGCACCACTTGTTGGGATCAAGCAAGTAAGCTCAATGTTGCATTTTGAAACCTGAATTCCAAAAATATGATTGCAGGAGAAATATTATTCTCAACTGCTAGGATAACTTCTTGAGGGGATTGTTATAAACCACTTAGATAATGATAAATAAACTGAAACCCTAGTAAAAGTGATTTATAAGGCTTTAATATAATTGGAGGGGTAAAAAAGAGAACCCCACTTAAGATATCACTGCTTTTTATTTAAAATGATTTGGGGTTTGAAGTGTGATAGGCATAAACTCCCTTATTAGCTTCAGGCTGAAATAGGAAATTTGGGCTTTCAATTTATTGAAGCTCTTGAATATCATCTTGCTTTAATAAAAATAGCTGAAGTAGAGTCAAGAGTAGGTAGGGCATGTATGTGAGGTAATGATTTGATATCTTTAAGCTTATCACATTAATTAAACTTTTTCACCTTGTAGGACCTCCTCTAAGGCTATAAAAGGGGGTGTTCATAGAGTAGGTGCTTGAATTAAAGCAGAAGTGGGCTGGGGAGGAATCTTCAATGGACTCCCCTGATAAAGCTGCATAGTCAGGGCAATTTGCCTTACTCAAACCTGTGCTATATGCCCAAGTATTAAGAAATGTTACCCCAATTCGTTGGGTTCCACCAGTTATTGACCAGGGTCTTTTGGCCGATATCAATATTATTTACCTTAAAAATGCTCTTCTCACAAAGTCAGACTTGTATTTATCCAAGAATCTACTAGGGGTTAAGTCCTTTAGTGGATTGGGAGTTATCATTCTGATATTGTGACTATTGTTTGGAGAATTATATCAAATGAATATTTATCAATCTTCAGGGGTTTGATCTGCCATTTCAATAATTTTCGTTGAATTTTTCTAAAATTAACACGCAATTAAGTTGTCAATTTAAATATCGATTAAATTGGCTTGTAGAAGTCAGTTGGGTTCTATTGCCATTTAAATAAGGGATTTACAAGTTTCTAGGCGAGTGAAGCCGCCCGTGATAGCAACTGGCAATCTAACATTTTTAGTATCAAGACCTGCTGGTTATGGGCAAAAGTCACAATACCTAAGCAGGGTGCTAACCTGATGTTATACTTTCTGGTTATATCATTAGGATATGCCATAATAGTTGCACAAGTTGAACCCACCAAACAACAGATGGATGATGTGAGGATCACCTATCCTCCAAACACTTAAAAATACAATAAAACATGGAGCAACTGCCCCAATGGCACTTTTATATATTTAATAAATACCGTGATTGCTCGCTGTTCTGCTCTGTCAAAAATACTAATAACCTCCTTCTTCAATCGTCCCATCCTGCATATATATCAGTGGATTCAGATAATACCATTCCCTTGTCTTAGACTATTAAGCTCCACCATATTCTCATTGGTTTTATGATAGTATTCTTAAATTCTCTATCACCTTAGTTTGAGACAATCTAAATTTTTGTCAAATGTTGTCATTGCCTTATTGCCTTAGTCATAGGCAATCCAATAATATTCTGTTATATCCAATATCGCCTCACTTCAAGGCGCTCTAATACTTGTAATTAATCTTCCTACTTGGAAGTTTCTCGCCAATGTGTCATAGTTCTTCAGGGATTATTGTCCAGTCATATCAGAACTTGACGCCTGATAAGGTTGATTCACTGGGTTTGAATAAAGGTATTGAATCACGTTCAACGTTTAAAAGCAGATAAGGGTGCATTTGAGTAGTGGAGAGAATCTGACTAACCAGGTGAGGAAGATAATTGTTTCAGGCTATCCTGGAGGGTAAATTCATTGGAAATTGCTGCCATTCCCAGTTAGGCGCCAACGGAAAAGTTGGGCGCCGAATTCCCCATATATTCCCTTGAAAATTAAATATTAAAGTAGATTTTTGTAGATAATAAAATATCAAGATTAATATACATTTGTTGTACTTTATTTACTCTTAGGATTAGAGTAGAGGAACCAGATATCCATGTGCTAAATATTGCTGTCAAGTTCTTCACAGCTGCTGCTTAAAGGAGTGAGGAAGGGACAGATGTTCACCAAAAGGGCCACTGAACTATAAATGCCATTTTAGTCAAAAAAGAGACCTTTAAGTCGGAATTAGGAGCCTAGTCATAAGTGTAGAAGTTTCCTAAGAACCACTGAACCTGCTGTCAGTAGGTTAAGTTCTACTGTTAGCCAGATTTTGCCAACTTTGAGTAGGAGTTGAAGGGAGAGGAATTCCCGAGTTATCTGGACGTTGATTACCATCACTAACAGGTTAAGGATTGTTGTAATGTTCAAAGAAAATCCAGAGAATGAGAAATATTTGCTCATGGACTAATCAACTGGATACTAGTTTTAATTTTAGCATCAATCACCCACATTTCCATAAAAAACACTATCAACGATTATTGGTTGCACATATAAAGAACCTGTTCAAAAAAACCTTGGGAGCTGAAAGGATTTATAATCTTAAACGAGCAAAGTCTCAAGTTTACATTATGGTGCTCATTACAAAGGAGGAAGCTGAGTAGCCACCAGATCCCAACTTTCCCCTTGGCCTCGTTCATTTTGTGAAATCCGCCCATTCTGTCGGAGCACCTACGTCGCTATACCCCCTGAGCCATGATCATATCTTCCCCTGATTATCACTTCTTGTATGCGTCAAAAATGGCCACGCCAATTTTTCCAGTGTGCTCTGATATTGACCACTCAAAGCGCAAGTGCCAGACACATTCTTCCAAAACTGCTTCCACCGCTCCTCCCTCTAATGTAAGCCCCTGACAATAATTTTGCTTAATTTTTGCTTGGAGATCAGTCCTTACTCCTCCACCCTTGACCGCCAGGGGCGCTGTTCCTGCTGCTCTGCCCAAACAAGTGTCAACCACCCAACGTACTCCAGCAGATGATGGCTCATGCTCCAGGGAATTTCCATGGTCCAATATGCATGGCCAATCAGCAGCTGCCACCCCACCACACATGTTGCTGGCCTAGAGCCAATTGTGTCGAGTCATTTTGAGGCTCTCAAAAGGATTGAGAAGACAGATTGACCCTATAGAATTAATCTTGACTCTGACTGGTCAGAATTCTTCTCCCCAACCCACCAATTCTACTCCCCGCCACCGTTCCCATCCTTGAAATGTGTCAAATTTTTAAATAAATCCACCAAAAAGCTGTTGAAGCAGCTGCTGCCCCCACCAACTTACCCCTCCATCAAGCCCTCCACATGGCAATTGAGACACTCTTCAAGTGCTTTCCTATCCTTGACTTCCCTATAGATTTCCCTGATGGCCCCCATTTTAATATAAAAAACTAGCTTTTGCAGCTGACCACACATGTGTCAACGTGGAAAAATCTTCGCTATGACCCCAACTACCACTAAACCTTCCAACAAATTAAATCCTTCACTTGTGTGGCCAACTTGATTACTTTGTTGAATTTCAAATCACCCAATATTTAAGGCTATGCACATCTTTAACTTTACCAATGAGGAGAACCCTCATCTCTTTCCTCTTCTGCCACAAACCGCTGATGCTCCAACCTCCCTTTTATCTGCATTTGCCCACCACATGAAGCCAGTGCCAGATGAAAATCACCCGCCCTCTCTTACCCTTCTACAATGTTTGCTTAGTCTAATGCCATGGCACAATGCTAGGAATTTATCTATCCAGCCATTTTTAGCACCCCTTAAATAAAGATGCATGGAGGACCCCCCCCTTGAATGACACCAGTAGTTGTGACAAACGGGATTTCCACATGGCCATGAACCAATTTGGCAGGAGGGCCCAGAAAAGGGCCCACAAGCAGGAGAGTGCAGTGGTGATTAATGATTTATTCATTGGCTTGATGAACAGTTGTTCTATACTCTTGGAAAATGGTAAGGACGATATTGACGCTTAGGATGATTGTCTGTCAACCAGAGAGGGTGTACAGAAAGGCGGCAGCCTTGTCAAATCCAGAGGTATAGATCATTTTCCATTTAGAATTCAGAGTACCTTCCCAAAAGCTCAAAAAATTAAATTAAGGGTTTTAGAAGTTATTTTTAAATTCTGAGGTTTTTATTGCATATATAAGAGACAAAATTGTCCTAAACACCTTCATCTGGTTGTATTAATGTTAGGAAATGGGGGATGTGGGGGAATTTGTTCCTGCTGAGTCCATGGGCGGCGGGCTATCAATGGGACTATTTTGAGAATCTCAGCCCCGAATATCCACCATATGGGCCCATTCTAGACCATTTGATAGGTACCTCAGGCATTAATGAAACTTTTTGCTATTTAATTTTTTTGGAACAAATTAGAGCTCAGCATTTCTATTTTGACCGTATCACAAACTTTTAAACTAAAGTTCATAAAAAGTTTTCTGCGACTTCTGATTCAATCAGATGTTCCTCTGCAGAAACTCTAAATAAATCCATTTATGGCATAAATCGGCTTGGAAGCCCTTGATTTGCTGGGCCGCCCTTCACTGTGGCTTTTGATGTTACTGCTTTTGGCATAATTTTGCTTGGCAGCCCCTGATTCACTGGGCTTCCCTTTGATGTTATTTTCTTTATCTCTCGTAAAAATGATTCAGGTTGGCAGACTAAGATTGGCCTGATAGCCATTTATGACAGCCCTTGCTTCTCCACTCTGAGATTTAGTCAATTAGTTGTCATCTGATTAATCAGAATGCCATTTTTGAGGGTAGATGTCCTTGAACCCTACAATTTATCGTTATTACCATTATTATTAAGAGCCCTAATCTCTACCATGGAGGGATCAGGGCTATGTGACGGTCAGGCAGCGCCTTGATGTCACACTAGTACTAAAAATAGAATGGGATATAGGTGGTATCTTTCTTTTTTATTAAAAAAACTTTTTTTTAATCCATTAATTTTGAAGTTATAAGCAACTAAAAGAAAAACATATATTCAGGTCAAATTGAGAGCCTCCTCCTTTATAAAGTCAGTTAAGAAGTAATATTATAGCATGGATGGCCTAGTTGGTTGAGGAATCTCATAACAATTTGAGGACACAAGTTTGACTTACATCCTTTAAACAAAATTGAAGGTTAGAAATAGTTGCTTATATTGGTAAGAAAATTTTGCAAAGCTGAAACTCAATGACTTCAGATGTATAACCTATGATGAAAACTAATAAATTCAACCTTATTAAAAACTCTTTTTAATAGAGAACAGCCATTTTAACTAAACTGGACCAATTTAAACCGACTTTATTAGTAGATTGTTCTCAATTAGACTTGTATAATTTTTTTTGTATTTTTTCAGTTTTTTTATGCATAGGTGTAGAGCTATTAGACCTATTGGAAGATCTTCCTTTTCAAAAAAGAGGATGCTCCAAATTAGATTTCATTTATTTTTGTAAGGATTGTTTTTTGCTCATTACCTTATTAATGATATTAAATTAGTGAAATAAGGGCAATAAGGATGGTAAAAACAAGGATTTTGGCTGTGAGAAAAAGCTGGGAACAGGTGCCACTAATCAAGTAGCATCGCCAACCATTTCTGGTCAGCAATTTCTATCGCTAGCCATAATTTGAGTGATGGCAAACTTACACTTACTTGATATAGCCTGTAGGTAGATCCATTGCGCTAAATGATTGATATGTTTGTGAAAGCTAATCAAAAGGCTTGAAAACATCTAGTTATAAGGCGTGAAATTTAAAGATTCTTTCAAGCTGATCAGTGAAAATATGAATCATACTATGCACCATCTCCTTGTAATGGGGGCTCTTGTGATCCAATTTTTTGGCCACAATTGCTGAGTGTATGAACCATATATAATTAATTGTAGAGGAAGGCTCAGAGCTGGACTGGCTGATTTGATAAGCATCTTTTTAAAAAAAGAGGTTTGAAAGGGGTTTATATCCAGAGGCTGCTGCTTGCCAGATAGCAGTGTTCTAATAATTGACAAATATTTTTACTATATACTGCAAACAACAGTGGGCAATATCTGCCTCAGGTTTGACACACACCAGATTTATTACGGGGAAAGCTGACCAGGGGATGGACATTTCCAATAAGACACAAAGAAAATGAAACGTAGTAACAGGGGGGCACCCCAGAGAAGCAATGCTATCTCCTGTTGCCAGCGGGAACGTCACTACAGGGAGGAGGGGGAACGTGTAAAGGAGCTGGAGCCACAATTGAGCATGTGTGGAGGAAGGGGTCAGAGTTGATGAACCAAACCAGGAACCAGGATGAGACCAACTGACGGCGGCGCGGTGGGAGGTATTTAAACATCCATGCTTGAAAGTGGTCCACTAAGTGGGACCAGAACTGGTGGACAGCTTCTGGGAGGGTGGGGGTGGAGCCTGCGATGGCATCCAAGACAATCGTGTGGATGGTCCACATGGCGATTGCAACCACCAGACCATGGAGGGAGGGTGGAATAGGGGAGACCATAGATAAAGCAAACATATCACTATACAAACTGAAGGGATGTTTCTGATCCTGGCTAGCAGACGTTGCACCTCACGCCATATCGCTTTAGAAGTAGGGCACTTCTCCAGGCGGTGAAACAGCGTTCCATACTAGCCACACATGACGCAGGATGAGTGCAAAGCATTAGAGCGCTCAGCCATATGGTACACCCACCTCAGGCAGCGCCACACATGGGAACGGATTTGAGGCAGCAGCAGAGGGTGGTGGGCGTATTTCCAAATAGTCTTCTGGGTCTCAAGGGAATAAGGGATGTCCATCATGTACAGGTAGTCCACCCTGGATAGGACATGGGGCCTTATGAGTATCAAGCCATCTTGAATGGGTAGCCCCTGTACCTCCTGGGTGAACTGAGGAGAGGAGCGGCCTCTCTGGGAAGTGTGTCCACAAATATTAATTCTCCACTCAGCGCTCCACATGGAGAGGAGGATTCGTTTGAAGTGGGGTGCAGTTTTATGAGGACCTGTGGCCAAAAGGTGAGAAGCCAGATATTTCATCAAAGAGTGAGGATGCGACGGATTGGTAAGGCCTAGGGCGCGGGAGAAGTTGGAGTGGGCTGCGTGGGACCAGTGTTGGGTCGGGAGTGTAGGGATGGTAACAGCCGCGATCCAGGTGCCCAGGATTTTTGCAGCATGGGCCTCACAGTCGAGCAGGCCCATGCCACCACTATGGCGAGGGCCAAACATGACCTCAAGACGCACTGGCAGTGGGCGGCCCGACCAAAGCCACCCTTGCAGAAGGGCATAAAGAGAATTAAAGAAACCTGGGGAGAGGCGATGGCGTGGGCCCCAAACCAAACTTTGATGAGGAGCATAGAGCTGGCTAGTACAACCCTGCCATTGGGGAAGTGGAGTGGGCTCTGAGGGAGGCGATTTGCTTTGTCACATTCTCCAAAAATATGGCTTTCCATCACTGTTGAGGCAAACCCACCTGCCTCCAACCATACCCCCAAATGGTGGACTGTCCCAACGGTAGGGCGCGTCACAAAGGGGACTTACAAGGGGGCGGTGTGAGATGGGCGGGTAAGCAAACGCGGGTGCTAGCAGATGGGCTGGGGTGGAAACAGGGCGCTGAGGCCCAGCGGGTTTGATACTGACCAAGGAGGATGATTTCAGTTTTGGAGGCGTTCAGTGCAGCATTAATTATCCTGGAGTAAACCTGGATAAGAGCTTCCAGTGCGCGTGCATCATGATTATTAGATACCCCAACAACACAATCATCAGCAAATGCCAACATCTTGACTGGGGCTTGGCCTTGCACATGGACCCCAGTAAGGCGGGTATTTACATTCTGAAGAAGTGGGCCAAGGCTGAAGTTATAAAAGAGTGGGCTAAGGGGGTCCCCTTGGCGTAGGCCCCTTTGAGGGCGGAAAACATTTGTGAGAAAGCCAGGGCCACGCACTGCTATTGTTACAGATTCCGTCATCAGCATCACCCAACTGATGAAACGTGGGGGAAGGCGAAATTGGTGGAGGCAGGCCCTGAGGTATCCCCAGTTTACTCTATCATAGGCCTTCTGCTGGTCTAAAAATACAAGTGCCCCAAAAGCCATGGATTGACAGGCGTTAGCCACAGAGTGCACGTTGTTCCAAATCGACCTTCTGGGAATGAAACTGAATTGTTCTGGGGAGATGGTAGCAGAGGCTACAATCCCTAGACGTTTAGCCATGATGTTAGTTAAAATTTTTTATCCATGTTTGTTAGTTAAATGGGGCGCCAGTTGCCAGGTCTAGCTTATTCCCTTTCTTGAAGAGCGTAATGGTGTAGGCCTCCTGCCCTCCTGGTAGGACGCGCGTTTCCAAAAGGGTCTGGTTAAGGAAGGCAAGCAACACGGGGATAAATAATTAAAGTACTTCTTATAGAACTCATAAGGAATGCCATCAGGGATGGGGAATTTCCTGTTTGGTGCACCGCGAACAGTGGACCAGAGTTCATCTGGAGTAATCAAATTCATTATCTCCAAGAATCAGGAAACGGTACAGATGTGAGTGCTATCAAGAAAATTTGCCATTTCAGCCATAAGAATCGGTTCAGAATGGTACAACTCAGAGTAATACTTTTGTATCTCGATCACCACTTCAGCTGGCTTATCTGAAATGGAATTGTCTGGCCTAAGTACCTGTGTGCTGGCCAAGCTCTGGCGCAGTTTGAAGAATTTTCAAAAAAATTAGTGGAGCACATGTTGCCCGCTGTAAGGTGTTTAGCCCAGTACTGAACATAAACCTGTTTGTGTTGCCGCTCAAGCGCGTTGAGTAGGGCGGCTGTTTCCACCCACTTACAGCCCCAAGCAGGGCTGTAGCACTTGGCTGGGATGATGGACTCCAGGTGAGCCAGCTCCACCAGAGCGTGCGAGATGACTGCTGAGGTGTAGCGTGAGCATTGGGAGTAGAGGTGGTGAGCATGGCGGATTGTGTCCGCTTTGAAGGTTGACCAGGTGGAAATTGAGTCAGCACAAAACGGTGTGATAAACTCATGTGCTGATATTGAGGATTCCATCCATGTGGAAAATCTTGGCGATTCAGGTTCATCCAGGCGAAGTTTGCACCAAACAGGAGCCCAAGTCACTGGGTCAGGTAGGTGGAAGGTTATTGAGACCAGCCTGTGATCGGAGAAATCTTTTTTGACATGTGAAATTGGAAAATATGGGTACAAAATTGCAATGACGTGAGGATAAGGTTGATGCAGGACATGGACCTTAACTGGCTGTTGTGGACGTGTGGGTGCGACATATTTTTGAGAAGCAGAGCATGATGCGGCAGCGCGTCAAACAACCCTAGGGTGGCCTTAAGGACGCATAGTTCTACGTGACCCTGTGGCGGTGAAAATGAGGATGGCCAGCGGTCAGTGGACGGGTTCAACCAACAGTTCATATCAATAACTATGAAAGGGTAAGGGGGTAACAGAAGGTATTTGACCAATGAGAAAAATTCCCGATGCTCTCATGCACAGGTTGGGGCATAAATGTTGACGATAGCATGCACCACGTCAGCCCACAAAAATTTGCCAACAAGGACTCAGCCATTAAGGAAGGATTCAGATGATAAAAATTTTAAAATTTTCTTGAACTAGCACCCCACAGTGCTTGGACCAGAAGGACAGGGAGGGGAGGAGCATGGTTTTCCATGCATCCTCGGAAACGCGTGGACAGTGGGACTCCTGGATGGACAGGATGTCCATGGGTAATTTATTTTGTAAAAAACTCAGTTTCCTAGCCTGGGATTGTGAGGCCTTGAGTCTGGTGATGTTCAACGTCCCTAAAGTAAAGGCTCCCCCCATTGCACCTTAAGTGCGAGGGGAAGGGCACCCAGGCCCTTCAGCCATCTCATGATCGTCATGGTGCTTCTTGGCGCCTCAGGTGTGTGCAGCAATATAGTCGGAAGAATGGGTATTTTGGCAGTCAGGTTCACGTTAACTTTTGCCTTCACTTTTGGTTTCCCCGCTGCAGAACAAGATTTTTGCGGTGCGCTCAAATTTGGAGCACCAACGCTTGATTCAAAATTTTTTTCAAGTGGGTTGGAGACTGAATTGGTTCTAATTGAGGCTTGGGCGCATGGGTCAGGTGAAATTGATTTGCCCATCAGATCTTCATTTTGGTCAGCCCAATTGGCTTGGGCATCCCAATCTGATTGGATGAGAGATTCCAAAGCTGCTTCTGCCGCGAAAGTCTCAATGTCCTCCTGGCGTTGGGAGGGTGGGATAATAAAGCGACCTTGGCCGCTTCCTTGGCCACCGCCTTGTGTGCCTGTTTGGCCTTCTTCCACTCCTGTGGGGATATAGGGTGCACTACCAAGTAGCAACTTTATGCTCCCCTCGGGAAGACATCCTTTGTATCAGCGGTTGGTTCATAGTGAGTCGCCCCTTTACTCATGGCCGCTGAGCGATGTTCTTGGAAGCTGATGCCCTCCTTGGAGGGGCAGGCGTGTGCCTTATGGCCAAATGCATCACAATGGGTGCAGATGGGAAATGTGCTGTCCACGGTTACCCAGAAAGGATGGGTGGTATGCCCCTCAATATTGACATAAGTGGAGTGGTGATATTGGGTTATATCCTTCACTATCTCCTCAGTTGGGGTCAGAACTGCAATGGCTTTGCCAGTTCATAGGTGTGACATCAGCGTAAAGCGTTACATTTCGAAGGATTGTATCTTGCCATAGATGGCGAGCCTGGCCTTCAGGTGTTGTTCTAGTATGGCGCATTTGACTATAGTGGGCAAAAAGTCAAAAGTAAGAAAATTTGGTTGGGTTTTGTCCTTCTGGTGCGCTTAGTTTTATGACCCACTGCCCGTTGGGGAGTTCTATTACACGCGCACTGTAGCAGCTTCATCTGCTGCCTCCTTGCTGTCAAAACCTAGATCCATCCAATCGCATGACATGGAGTGAGGTGCGACATACACCACGTTTGGGAAATGAATGTGTACATCCCCACAAAACTTTTCCCATAGCGCCACTTGCTGATTATCCAGGAACACCCGTACTCTGTATTCCAATGATGAAAGTGGTTGAGAGTGTGGCGTATTAATGTACTGGTTGCATCGCGCCTGCCAAGCTAAAATTTCTGGGGAAATGGTAACCGCCAGTTTTTTGTTTTTGTCTAATCCACTGGATTCACCAGGGCGTTTACGAACTGTGGAAGTTGCGGGGCCACCACCTGTTCCTTTAACCTTACTTTCCCAACTCTCCCCAACATGGGTGCAAACTAATCTCCTCGGAGAGATTATCAAACTAAAGTCAGACTTGAATCGAATTTGTTGCAAAAGTGATTGTAGTGAGAGAGAAAAGTTTGAAGGATTTTGACGCACACCAGACATTCCTTATAAGTGTAACCTGGGGCCACAGTGTTTACCTGTTTTTTTCACCTGGTGCAAGATCCTCTAGGTGGCGGAGCATTGGTTGGAGGTAACTAGTTTTTTATTGAAACCCATGACCAATTCCTTATGGTTAGAGTTAAAATCATGACCTACCTTCATCCAGCCATTGTAGAATCAGGGGCAAGAGGGTGGTTTGGCGGTTATTTTGGTGGATATTCAACATTAGTGATCAGCGAGCTTATAAAAGAATTGAGTTTCTTCATTGGCAAATTTAATCCAAAAATTTGTTTTATTCTTTTCACGTCATAGCCATGGCTATTGCTGACCGCTTGAGTTTGAATTCTGTTGTATTGTATCATCAGTTCGTGGCATATATGTAAAGGATCAACTGCATTACCCCACCGCCCTTTTTTATAGTCTCCAATAGCGAGGTCAGTGCATTTACATTGTAGTTGGGAATTATGCAGCATCACTCCTTAAAGGATCATGACATGATTGTTTCTTTTATTCCTTGGATTTGAGCCCAGTTGACGCCCCACACTAGCTCTCAGCAGCTCAAATGTGACTACATCATCTATTGAAAAGCTTTAGCTCAGATTCAATGTCATATACCTCAAAATTTAGTAGTCTATCCCCCTTGCATTTTGGTATGAATATGATGTCCAGTTTGATTGCCGTCTTGTGGGCCTTAAACCACAGGAAGAATCAGATGAGCGTCTTGATTTAACCTTCCAAGCCTGGATTAAGTGGTTGGATGTGAGCCAAATTACCAAAGTTTTGAAGTATTAAGACAGTTAGCGCTTAAACATTCTCTTAGAGTTTGTCAGACAATTACAAGTCCAATATATAAAAAAGAGTGGTTTGGAGGTAAAAGCTGAAAAAATTGGCCAAATGGCCCTGGTCAATTCCTAGTGGAACTCTCTCAATTCAGGTATCACTTTTAATAATTTTTGGGCAAACAAAATGAGTTGGGTGATTTTGATTACACCAAATTTGTCATCCAACTTGTGGAACTCATTGTAGGCTTTCAACAGGACCCCTCTATTTTTGTACAGCATACATTGCGGAAACCAGCCCCTTTTTTAGGGTCAGAGGAGGGCCAAACAAGTGCAAAAATTTATTATCAAATGTTTGGGTAAAAAATCAGAATCCTGCCTTACAGATCCAAACTGCCTGCCATTACCCTCAATTGGCCATTTCCTGAATTAAGGCGAGTTTTTGAATGATCCAATAGGTCCACCAACCATATTACCTAATTCAGAATTTAATAAACAATCTAAACTTTGAGCCTCGTTACTTCAATTATAAATAACAACTTTTTAGAAGAGGGTTCTTTTCTTACCTCCCGTGGGAACTAATAAACATATAAAAATAAAACTTTCTGGTTTTTTGTGTTTATTTATATATTATCTTTGATTTCATTCCCCTATTTGCTGGATTTGAGGTAAAAAAGCAACAGCAAGACTCTCCCCCAGGCAAAAATCTAACAGAGTTCAAGTGGCATATTTCCAGTAGGTCATCTGGGATGACTAATTGGAGAGCACCACTTTTCTATCTCCTTAAATTCTGAACTAGATTCTGTAAAGAGGATACACAGATAATTAAATTGTTTGTGTGGGTGCTACCAGATGAGGCCTGATGGTGGAGGAAATTAAGGTTGCTTTATTTTAACACTACCATCTTTTTAATATCTATTTTAGCATTATGCGCCTGTTTGTAAATGGAAAGAAGCTCATCAATGCTTAAAGGTCGCTTTCAGAACTAATTCACACCACTGTGTCATCTGCGAATGCATGCTTATTGATAGGGGTTTGTCTATGGTAGAAGACGGCCCACAGCCTCACAAATGCTGCAGCCAATAGGATGTCCTGGCACAGCTAGTTAAAGTTGGGGATATGGGATCGCCTTGATGGAGGCCCTTTCCAATCATGATTGATTCAGTTACACCAATAGCCAGGATCACTCTTGTACTGAGGCCTGAGTATAGTGTATCTATCCAAGAGATAAAGGTGATGTGGATTTTGAGGCATTTATTGCCGCCCTCAGTAATGACCATGCTACTCTATCATAGGTCTTCTCCATGTCTAAACTCATGAGGTAGTAGTTCTCAGATCCAAAAAAAATCCTGTGGGGAGTTTTAACCTGAAAAGTATTTTTCCCATATAGTTCTTCCCTTGATGACTCCAGTTTGTGATGAATGGATGATCTGAAAGTGGTAGTCATCAGTCAGTCTGTGAGGATCTGTATAAGATTTTTGTATTTGGCTTTTAACAGTGCAGTAGGGCGCCCATTATGAAGGTGCCTTTGAGAGACTTTTTTTATAGTAGTACAATTTGGGTTTCATGGTCCCCTGGAATTTGACACTTGTGAAACATACAAAGGTTAAAAAGATGGGTAAGTTCTGGTGCTATAAGCTTGAAGATTGTGGTCAGCATTTCTACTCAAGAGTTGTCAGTGCCAAGGGCTTATTTTTAATTTGACTTTAAGCGCCCGTTTTACATCCTCCATCGTGATCTTAGCAATTAGGTCATGTTTGTCATCAGGCAAGAACCCCTGGAGCGCTGGTTTAGCCAGGGCTAGTAGTGCTTTTGTCACTGTTCTATTTGGTTTGCGAGGTTGGAAGAGGCCACCATATAACTGTTAGACTTCACATTCGATTACTCCCAGGTCACTGGAAATGACGCCTTCAGGAGTCTCTACCTGGCGGATTTTGGCACGGGTTCAGATTTCTTTAAGGCTGGCCAGGTTCTCCTTAGTCATCGTCCCCAGCAGGCTTTGATATTAAAGGCTGCATTCTGCCATCATTCATTATCCTGTTTTCATGAGAGTATTTGGTATTGTTTGTGCCTTTTTCCAATGCTCCTGCTATTATACTTTGCTGTCCCAGGTTCTCGCTTCAGGGTAGCCAGGGCATCCTTTATTTGTTTAGTGGCATCATTACGTCTGTAGGTTCTGGTTTTCTTGTGCTTTACACTATCACATAAGCTTTTCTTTAATACTTTCCATTTGTCTAGAGAATCAATGACCGCCTGGTGATCTAGATATTCTATTAATCAATTAACCTTTTTTTGGCAGTGTGCATCATCCTGGTCCCACAATGTAGAGGGGGATAACCGTCACTTTGTTGTTGTGGGGTGTTGCCCTGATCGATGGCTATCTTCACTATGTGGTCACATTCTGCATCCATAGAGACTTAACTATTCAAAATAGTCTATCTGAGGTCTGATGAGACCAGTACATAGTCCAGTTGAGAGCTGCTTACTGGTTTGTTATAATTTGTATTCACACTGCATAAGGTTCGCAGAGTCATCATCCTCCTTGTCAATCATAAGACACATCCATGATGTCACAAAGTACATTGGCATATCATCTGCTTTACTAGGGAATCATCTGCGTTTCAGGAACAATTCTCTTCTTGCATTCGCCCAACAGTTCAAGTCATCTGTTATAAAAGTTGTGACATCAGTTTTTATCTCAACAGGAATTGCCATAAATGAGTGTTTTCTTGGGGTTTAGCTATGCATATACATCAATCACTTGGAGAGTTTTACCAGTTCTCTTATCATGGGCATGGCCACCAGGATTATTTTGGCTTGTGGTACTAATACAAATTCCAAGTTAGGTTTTTGTTCAGCATGAAAATAACCACAAGGTCCTAATAAAGCGCCAGACATAATATCTGGTGAGATTATGGGTAGTTTTTGGTGTCACTGTTTAAGTTTGGGACCATTTAACTCTGGATGTATGCCAGAGTCTATAATATCAACATTAGGTCAATATTATAGATAGTTTCACGTGGTGCATTATTCTCGCCTATGTTTTTATGCTAGCCATCACCCTAACATTTGTTGTTAAGATAATCATTGATGGTCAACAAACGCACAGGTGTAAGTATATTTGGTTTATTAATCTATTTTTAAGTGGAAGTTGGGATTTTTGAGGTGGGTATCACTTAGGAGGGTTGACAGTTTGGATGCAGAAATTTAGCACGGTTTATCAGTACTTGAATTTTATTACCCAGAATTGAGCGCACTTGGTAATACATCTCCGTTCTAATCTTATTGTTTATGAGAGATGAGAAGGTTTCAGTACAAAATAGGGCTGCTGCTTCTGAGAGAGAGGGCGATGGGCAGAGTCAGATTCATTTCCTGACGAGCCACTGTGATCAGTTGTGGTTGCCAACTGCTCATGTGATTTGGTCTTGGTGTGAGCACATCAAGTTTTTTTTTCCATTTTTTGGCAACACAATTGGTTGACCTTACTGGAGGGTTGTTGTTCCACCAGGGGTCTGGTTGTTATGGACACTTTTCCCAACAACCTACTAAAATTTTTTTGGCCCTGCTTTCTGCCAACGTAGCTCCTCTATCTCCACCCATTCTGCATGGATAAGATGGGCGGGCTGGGACGAAGGGTGCATTTCCTCTTACATCCTGTATGATTTCAAGTTTGGGTTCATGAATGGCTCATTTTAAGCCTCAGGGCGCTTTGCCCTCTCACGTTCCCATGCTTCTTGGTGGACAGAACCCAGCTCCTGTTGCAGGAGTTGCATATCCCTGATCTCCAATAAGTTATGTGGGATTAATTTCCTAGCTTTGGAGTGAAGTCAGACTTTAGACCTTGACTTTGGGGATCCCTTTGATATGGTCATACTTATAATCTTGGGGCCATTTGCCATTCTTATGGTGGCACTGCGCCATCATGTGTCCTGTCTGGTAACAAAATGGCATACCTTTTCAACATCCTCTTGTTCAATTTAGATCACCTTTTGGAGGCCTGAAATAATGATAAACCAGGAAAGAACTATTTTCGTCTTTTCCAGGGCGCAGGTTCAAACAGAGCTTCCACTGTACTGGGACAAGAAACTTAATGATATAATCACCTCCAGCTTGCTAAGTTTTGTGAACCTCACCATAATATAAGAGGCTAGTGTGAATTGCTTTGTGGACCCATTTGTGGGCACGGTCATTGTAATTTGTTAAAAGTCATCCATTTAGCCGTCTGGTTCTCATATAGTGTACATTGGTGCACAGGTAGGAGTCCTTATATTTTATTACTACATATAACAGTCATTTCCAGTTAAATTCATTGGGGAGTGAAATGTTGATATATCCATTCTATAGTACCCAGTGGTGGTCAAAAGCTTTTTCAGCAAGTATGCTGTCAAGCTTCTGCTATATTGCGAATATCAGATCTGACCACTCCTCTTTCCCAACCAATTGGAGCTGAAGCAAATTGCATTATCAAGGTATAATTTGCGGGCTTGTTGGTCATAGAACCTGCCGCTGTTAAACGCTCAAATAGAGTTAAAATAACTACTGGCGCCATTTCATGACTCCTCACAAGGGGTAGCTGCCACGCTAATTAATTTCTTATTTTCACAAGGTGTAGGAGCATCTGCTGGGGGTTTTTTTCTTGAGGATTTAACTGAATGTTTCATCCAAGTTAAATCCTCAGGTCAAGAAAGCCTTCACTTGATGCATATGGATAGCCCATTTGCAGGGGATGCTGGACATAGTCACTCCAATTTTGATGGCTTTCATCCCAATGCTTCCATTGGGGGAAAAGCCGAAGCAATATCAGTTAAGTAAGGCCTCATGACCACATTTCTAATGTAAATATTTACGCAGCGCTTCAAGCGTTATGGTGCTCTGCTGACACTAATATTAAAAAATGATGCAGTTCCACCTGACTTTGGTGAACAGGCGTGTTGCATCTGATAGAACCTTTTCTTCGATCAACTGAAAGGCTTTGGCAGGTGTAAACCTTCCGCAACATATGAGGTGGCAAGAAAAGTCTCAATGAATGACTGTTTACAGTCGTGGACTAATTTGACCTGAATGCTCATCTTGAGAAAATTCTGTCCTAGTTCTGGGGTCATAACCCTTCACATGTCCGCTGCTGCTTGGGGCAGGATCACATGTTCAATCCAGGCATGGGCTGTGTCAGAGGTGAATCCCGCCACATTTCAGTCCGCTGCTGTGGCCAGAGGGGCATGATACCACCAGATGTTCCATTTTTCCAATGTAAAGGAGTGGTTGCGCAGAAACTCTTAGATATTCTTCATTACCCCCAATCTGGACCAGTCCCAGACTTTATCTATATAAATTGGCGTGAAGCTAGTAATTCATCTTGGCTGAGGTAAATCCATTAGCGCTTCAGTTAATAGTTATATCTGGAATATTACCTGAAGGGCCCCATTCTATGGCTTTTTACTTCATCCAACAAGATTGTAGAATATTTGATGCTATAGCAGGTGAGATCCGCTTGTACAATCAGTGCAAGGCTTTGATGGCCTTAAGCCATGCTGTAATCCATGGTAGCGCCTCACCAGATGAAAATTCAGTATTGTACCATTTGAGGGAAGTTTTGGCAGAAAGTGTGGTGTGCCCAGTCAAGAACTATCATAGTGTTAGGAACATTTTGTGTAGGCATTTAATTTTGATAACAAAAAGTTTAGCTCTTGACCAAAGCTGCTTTTTATGGGGATACCTGCCTTGTTGAAATTCTATGGTGTCGTAAGGGTCAATCCCTGCGTTTAGACATGCCTTAGCTCCAGGCTTTAGGTCCTCGTGGATTGCTAGCTCCACCACTTAGTAGTACACTGGCAGTTTCATCTACTTGAGGGCTTGCTTCATGCGTATTTATAACAATATGAAGATTATCACCAACTTTATTTGGATTGTGTCTCAATCCATCGCTTTGCAGTTTTGGTAGAAATTTTGTTAGCGCCCCATGTTGTAGCTGTAGCAGGAGATATGGCTTTTTAAATTTATTGGGTCACCGCTACATATGGGAATTGGATATTTTCTTTATGCATCACCTCACATGTAAATATGCTTCTACAAGTCTGCATATCCTTATGCATTGGTGTATAATTTAATGGTGAGCTACAGGGTTGCTGTTAGTTTCTTGGGCTGTTTCTACAGAAATGGAGGTTTTCTACATTGTAATTTTTGGGTTTTTAGTAATTTAATAAGTTTTTGGCAAGTCCAAGTTGGATCTTAAAGTGACCATAACCTCATCAGGGTTTGGACCTTATAAACGTTTAGTCAAATTAGGGACTAATTTTTGTTGGAGATATTTGCCAACAAATCTCCCCTAGTTTTATAGATATTGGAGGCTCCTGAAGCTATCATAACCTCATTGGGGTTTGGACCCAATAGGGGTTAGCCAAATGAGGACTGATTTTTGTTGAGACAATTGCTGACAAATTTTCTCGGCTTTATTGCTATTGGTACTACCAAAGAAACATAACCTTGTCAGGGTTTGGACCCAAGAGGGGGTTAGTCCAATAATGAGACTTATTTTTGTTGCTGATAATTGCCAAAAATAACTCTTTAGTGATGTTGATATTGGATCTTCCCCTATCTCTTTATTAACTCAGGAAAATCATTTCCATGAATGAGGAGCAAACTTTTGAAGATTGGACCCCTAGTATGTAGGGCTTCCATCATCCCTAGGAAGGCGAGTGCTCATTATTGGGGGTACTGGGACGAGAAAGGGCCATTTGTAGGGTAATGTCAAAGAAACTACAGTGCAGGAGGTCTCAGAAGGTAAAGAGTTATGCAAAAGATTTAATAACAAGGTAAAGTGACCCAGCAAGGGGAAGCAAAGTACCAGGCAATTTCTGCTATGTTTACAAAAAATTTATATATATAAAACGCATAACAAATTTATGACAACCATCAGGGACATGAGTCATTGTGAGCTTAGTAAGGTAGCGTAAGAACTGCAGCAAAACGCGGTGAAATAAGGCTTGGAAGTGTTGACAGAATAGCCCTCGGTGTGGGAGTGGGTTCACGCCCAACTTGTGAGTTAAACAAAAGAGGGAAAAGGTCTCCAGCCATCAAGATAGTTCCAACAGAGGTATTCCTTATGAAAACTACCAGAATAGAATGGTTAAATTTGTACAAATCCCTAAACTTTATAAGATTTAATTGTTTATCTGAGAAAAGAAAAACTTTCTCAGCTTGGACCCAAAATTTATTTGGAAGAATCAGGATTGTTTTACAGCGCATTAATGATACCTAATCTCAGATGTAAAATTTTTGATTTAAAATTAAAAACAAACCACTTACACTTTTGGACAAATTCCGTAACTTCATAGGCATGACTTTCCAGGTTTTAAGGTCAATTTCCACAAAATTTTCTTCTTTTAAAACCTGTTTTATTTCCTGGCTGGAAAATTCAGAACTCATTTCTGCTCAATGACCTTGGAGAGAAAATCTGTTACCTTTAATGGTTCTGCCCATGAATCCAAGTTTTTATTTGACTTTGCTTCAGTGGGGTTCTCAACACCTGTAATTATGACACTAACTAAGCATCATCCTCCGCTCTTGGACAGGGTTCTACGCTGCCTGAGAGTACATTGGCCAGGGAAAAGTTCTTGTGGTAGTAGGCAGCTTCATGGCGGCTAGGTAGGCTTGGGTGGCGGGATTTTAAGCATTAGGAAATCTAGCATGGAAGTCACAAATTAGGTCTTGAGCATTTCATGTCTTGATGGGATACCCAGCTGTTCTCAGTCTCATCATAACCTTTCCAGGACACCAGGTAATGTAGGTGGTGTCAGGATAGGCAAGGAGCAAGAAAAGCATCAATCTCATATTAGGGTTCAACATCTACTATGACATGCTCAGGGTGAAGCGTCATAGGACCATTGAAGGGGTCAGGAAGCACTCATGTAATATGCTGAACACTTTGATGGTTTGTAAGTCAACCTGTTAAACTGATGGGCCAACCTTTTTGATGACCTTAAAGGGTTCAACGCGCTTGAGGCCTAACTTGTGAAATTTGCTTCAGGTGGAGGTTTTTGGCGTTGACCATGACTAAGTCGACTGGCTTTTACTCAGGGCTTTTGTGGAACTTGGGGTCAAATATGCTTTGTAGATCCACACAGCGTCAACTATATGGTCCTTAACTGCCTGGTGTATGTCTCTGAGCTCTTTAGCGCGCTCATTGGCATCAAAAACGGCGAACTCAATCCACGGACTTAGTTGAAGCTTAGGGTGTACCTATAATTTTCAAAGAAGGTTGACGTGCCTGAAGAGTTATGAGTAAGGTTAATCTAGGTGAATTGGCCAGCGGAAGGTGAGAGGCACAATTTTTTGTTTAGCGTTAGAATAACTGCACAAGAATTGTTCCAAACCTTGGTTTGCCCTCTCCGTCTGCCCATCTGACTGTGGGGTGAAAGGCTGTTAGCAGCAGTGCAGATGCCTAGGATGAATAGTAGGAAATTGCCAGAACTGGGCAGTAATTTTTGGGCCACATTCTGATAAACTCCCTGGGGAGGCCATGTAGAAGAAAAAATGGTCCATAAAAAGGCGGGCTGCCTTAACTGAGGTAATAGTGGTATAGCAGGGGATGAAATGGGCCATCTTGGTAAAATGGTCCACTACAATTATTACTACATTATAATCCTGTGACAAGGTGAGTTCTACAATAAAATTGATGGACGCTGATGTCCATGAGCCCTTTGCGGCTTATAGGGGCAGGCGGAACAGTGCTCTTAGGCGACTAGGTTTTGACCAGTCACACTCAAGCAGGACTTTGTGAATTTTGCCACATATGTAGCAATACCCTTCCAACAGTAAGCGCTGGACCAACTCAAGAGTTTTTTCCCTGCCAGGTTGACCAGCAGTTGAGGTTCATGAGCTTCACGGTTCAATTCCTCACTCAGGGGTCCAGTGTGGTACCCACCACTTTCCTTGATGGAGGATGACCCTATTTAGCGACTGGTAATCTTTGTCCAGGGGTTTGCCATTTATATGGCAGGCCTGTTTAAAATTGCTATAGTCATCTGACAGGGGTTAGGACATCCTAACGCGGGCAAGGGTGGCAGTATCCCCTCCATAGGCTCCATCACAAGAAGAGTGAGGGTGACTGGTGGTTTCTCATTCACCTGTACCAGCTTGATCATCACCAGAGTATTGTGGGCGTTAACTAGTTCTGGGTCAGGAGCAAATGCAGGGTTCTGGGATAGGGCATCTGGTAATTAGTTTTGTTTATCCTTTCTGAAGTTATATTGGAAGTCAAACACTGACATTATTTCCAATCACTGGGACTGGTGATGTGATAGCTTTTTTGGGCGCAATTTTACATCAGCGCCTTGTGTTAAGTTCGAACAGTAAAGGACCACTTGTACCCATGCAGGTGGTGGCACCAGTGTTGTACCGCCTCAACAACAGCTAGTAGTTCCTTTTATAAATAGCGTAGTTGAGTTGTTTCAGGGTCATCTTCTTTAAAAAGTAAGCAACAGGTCTTTCAACTCCATCCTCCCCCTCCTGCAACAGAGTAGCACCCACCATAAAGTTGGAAGCATCAGTGGCGACAATAAAGGGGCGAGGGATATGCATGTGCTAACACAGGGCTGGACAAGAGTATGGATATAATGGCGTGAAAACATGACGTTACATTCTGCGGTCCAACTGAAAATATTCTTCCCTGATGTGGTGTAGAGAGGGGCGGCAACTTCTGAGAGCTTGGAGGTGAACTTCTTGAGGAAATTACACGTCCCAATATTAGCTGCATGATTCTGTGAGAGATGAGGAGTACAATCGTGGATGGCTGTTCCTTATCTGTGACAATCAAGTGGCTGTGGGAGAATATAATGTTTCCTAAAAGCTCAACCTTATACAGGAAGAACTCGCACTTGCTAGCCTTGATAAAAATCTCCTGAGCAATTCGCTTTTTGTCAAATACAAGGCGGCAGGCGTGGGATTCTGAATCTGGAGAGAAGAACATTATCGAGAAATGAATATGACTGGACTTAAGCAATATATCCATTGGATCATATTATATGAGCCAAGGTGAGCCTTGATATTGAATGGAAGATTATGACGATGTTAATATAAATCAAGGTACTGATAGTTTAGTTAATAGAGAAAAATCTGCCAAAGACTTGATATAGAATGAAACCCCTAAAATGTAGCAAATATAGAATTACTAAGCGGGAGGGTTGAAACCAATTAGGAGTACCAAGGAATAATAATTGAGGGGGAGAACGAGAGGAAGAGGATTTTTAGTAGTTAGAAGAGGTATTATACGTTATATATATAATCTAGGTATCACTTGGGGTGGTATCTTTATAATATATATTGGTTTTATCAAGGATTAGCAATCTTCATATCAATTGTCAGTTGCTCAGTGGTGATTGTCCTGTGCAATCAGCGTAGAAGATATAATTAATGCAACCATAAGTTAACAGTGGTGCTCACTACAGGGGTCTGGTCAATTGTAGTACAACCGCACTAGGGCATCAATGTGAGACCACACTCTATACGCTATAATTTAATTAAATTTCATGATTGATACTCTGAGGAAAAAATGGAGACTGTTGATATCCTGTCATGGGCTAATGCTCGCTTTGCTGATTGCACAGGATTTGAAAGCAGCAGAAACAGGAATATAACACTCTTGACTGCTATTGTAAAAACAGGGGATGTTATTACCATAGAAATAATATATGATCTTTATTAGTGTTATTGGCTGAGCAAAAACAAACCCCTTCGATATCTCAATGCTTAGTGTTTAATTGTTGAAGCTCAAAATTCGTATTAGTTTAGCAAGGTCTTATTTAGAAAATATTGAGATTTGACCTATTGGAGCTCTGGAGACTCACTTCACTTTGATGGGACGGCCAATGGAGGGCAGTTAGAATAATTCCATGTGGTAAGGTTTTGATATACTTTACCCAATCAAAAGGCCAGGAAATTTAATTGCACTTTCTGGACCCCCTCTGATCCTATAAATTGAGCCAGTCTCTTCAGTGTAGGTTGTTCTAAATTAAAAGTGGCTTGGGAAGAGCCTCTAATGAACTCCCCTGAATTTACCGCATAATTGGTGCTTTTTGGCTGCCTGAACTCATGTTTTTGCCCCATAAAGTTCTATTAAAAGAGTTTACCCCAATTAGGGGTTCCACTGGGAATTGACCAGGGTCTTTTGGCCAACCTTTTCATCACATACCTCCAAGCCACTCTTTTTGATACATCAGACTTGAAATTGTCTGACAGAGACATCCAATGAGGAACTTGCATTATTCATGGTGACAGAACCAGGGGATGAGGAGACTAGGATGGAACTGCTGTTAGCTTCTTGCCCCGCGTTGGAGTCAGCACATCAGGGCCAATCTACTAAGTTGACCCGTCAGCAACTGTTGGGTATCATGGAATGGCTCTTGCAGTTTTATCACCTCTATGAAGAAGATGTGGGGAGCACGCTCTGAGTCTGTTTTATAATCAATGAGACCAAGAATCCTGATACAAATTGTAAAAATCTTACCTTGACGCTACCACAATGATTGTTGTCTTGTCAGATAATCTTACATGGAGCTGAGGAATACTTGGTGGCGTACATTCAGCCTTCAATCTGCAAACTACTGAATGCGTTAGCCTTACATAATATTGAGATTAGTGATGTCATGCGTTTTTTTCAAGCGCAAAAGAACAACACTCACCTCTTACTTAACCACCTTGACCACTCTTTCTTATAGATCCAGGGTCACTAGTGCACGTAGATAGTTGTGTTGTGGACATCCGCCATCGCCTGTAAAAATTATTCCTACATTTGGATCATGAGTTACCCCAAGTAATAGGAAAATTGTTAGACCGGCGTGGGTTTTCAGCTGAATGGATTTGGGATGTCATAATACTGGATAGTAACTCCAAGCGCTTTATGTTAAAAATTGGAGAATAAGCATAAGGGATTGTAATGGTGGTAGCTCAGACTAAGGACCAGGTTACCCTGTTAGAACGGGGATGACTGATCATGCCAACACCGTGGACTTTAATTTAGTCAACTTTGTGCTGAGTGGAGTGACCAGTGGATGGCTGACCATTTGGCTAGCTCTTTTTTGGTGAACTCATAATACAGCCAATTAGGTTGGTTGAATCAATTGGAGAGTTCCAGTCAGGCGGCTCAGGGATGAGCCATTAATCTTCCACTCATTGAGACAGTGGAGTATTCTGATATGCAAGTGCTCTTGGATTCGCTTTGACAGTCAAATGAGGAGTTAGTGTGAGAACAAGCCGCTCTAATCAATCAAGTGGATGAAGCTAATTGACAAGTGCACTACGCTGGCTGGCAGAATGTGAGAATACAGGGCACATTGGAGGTTGTACTTTCACGACTTCAAGAGATGGAGAATAAGCTGGACACAGAGTGAGAATTCCGCCGTGAATTACATAAGGAATTTGAAGAGCTGAGGCAGGGGTGAGAGACGTATGGTGTTGGTCTATACAGTTAAAACAGCGTGTATAATAGACAAATCTTTCGCTGAACTGATGAATGAGAGAGGCAAGGGTGCAGTCAGCGGCAAGTCTGGCAAATAATGCTACAGATCAGCCAGTGAGTACCCCCAGGGTTCACGGAAGTCCCCCAAAATCCAACCTCTTCTTGGTCTGCTTTTTAATATTCACATCTGTCCTCACAGCCCTTTTCTCTCCCTCAAGGAGATATTCCCCTTGAACAATTTGAACCTATTCCGTCTGTCCCCTCAAGTCGAAACATGAAGCCAGGTGATTTTATTCAAAATGAAAAGTTGCCGCCTTTCAGATGTGATGGGAATATACATGTATATTTAAATAACTTGATTTCATCATGGAGGGAGCATCAGATTAACAGAAAGCTAAACTGCTGCTATACGCTTTAGATGCCAAAAGCGCGAACCAGATCACATGTTACCTAAAGAGTAGTGGTGTAACGTATCAGAGGTGAAGGAGACTGTTCTCCATCTGTTTGGGTGCGTGGCAAAGATGGTGCAGCGCAAGGCTGAATTCTTAACAATACAGTTAAAAAGAATAAGTCCCTGGTGGAGTTTTCAGAGCGGTTCACATCTGAAGCCCATGTGTTTTTTTGGAAAAAATATCATAATCAACAAGGATATAGGCATAGCCATGATGGTGGCGGTCAAGCAATATTGTAAATTATATAATTCCATAAACACATTTGCACAAAGATGCGGAGCTCCTATAAATTGTTAACACTGATTTATTTGAGGTAAGCCAACCTGGGGCAAACATTACCAAACTAAAATTAAAACTAAAAACTAACATAAATAATTGTTCAGACAAAAACGCCCAAATAAGCAGATTGAGTGAAACACTTCGAACAAAACAACCAACCAGGTGGTCAGCGGAAACTGCTTATCCCTTTATGGTGGAAGGGGAGGAAGCTTGGGGGTCTCAACTTTGGCAGCAGCTTCCTCTTCCCAGAATAGGGTACATGTCAAGACAGACAGTAAGGGCGTTGGGGTATTGGTAGAACGTGGCTCAATATTGCTAATGATTGGTATTTCATGAAAATTGACAGCTAGGAAAATGGCACTGATATATTTGGCTAAAGCTTTTTCAGCTTTAATGTGGCATCAGGGGGCTTAACGAAACTGGCGAATTTGGTTTAGGAAATCTTAGCTTTCAGATTACGTGCTACAGTTACCACGTTCTAGATAGCATCATTTAGTTTTTATGTAATTGTTTCACTATGATTTTACTCTTTTGAGTAAGACTTTTTGGGATAACAGGAGGTGGAATTCCTCCTGTGAGCATCGCCACTGATTTGGTGACGGCTTTAAGAAGAGGACAACAATCTGGTGTTGTAGATGCTTTGACTGCAAGCTGGTGATCACTGCTAAATGATTTGGTATTTGGCTGTGGGGCATATAGTTGAGGGGAGTATTTGGCATCCCATTCTGCATTAAAAAACGCTCAATTTGCAGAGATGGTTCTTCAATGAGCTTACCTGATTCATTAATTTCAGCCAATAGTTCCCATGGGTTTTGATTGAAGTGAATTGGGAATCGGTGTATGGTTGTGGCTTTTTTGATTCATTAGAGGAAGCATGGGATCAAACTGGGGTCCAATCTGATGCTTGATTGGATGGATAATGTGTGGCATTGTGGCGAGGGGAAGACTGATTGGTAGCTGCAGGTGCAGCTGCAGCAACAGGCTTTGGGGGAGGGGGAGGTAGGATAATATCTCATGCCAGAACTTGTATGAGGTGGGTGGTGGATTGGAGGTCAATGGACTAGTAGTCTAATCCATTGGACTTGGTTAAGGAGGGGCACTTGAATTTTGAATGGTCCAACTTGAAACATGATGCACAGATCATCTGCCCGCCCTCGACATGGGCCCAAAATGGATGTTTGGGCGCTGAAGGAATAATCTCAAGAAGGGGAATTGACAGACAATTTTTCTAAAATCAGGACTAATTGTGGCATATGTCTGAGGCCCAGAAATCATGTTGACCCATTTGGGATCACAAAATGCAGGATGGGGTTGGAGCCATAGGCTTTCAAACCATCCATCAGCTCCTAGTGGAGAACTGCAGGGGGAAGGTGGGAGGGCAAACCATAAAACTGGACCACCAAAGTGGTGTCTGCTAGGAACCAGGTCCGAGTTTTGGAAAGAGGGGTGCTTTGGAATACCAGAGGCACATTTGCTTCAGTGGCAGCATCAGCTTCACTTGTGAAGCCAAGGTTGAAATACCCCTTATAGGAGCGGGAATCTATAAATCCAGTGGGTGTCATCACCGTCTGTGCCATTTCAATAATGGCTTGATCATGGAATGGGAAGAGTTTATTGTAGTCGACCCTTAGGCCATAGCGCATGTTGCTTTGGGGGAGCACCAGTGGGTAGCGAGGTATTGCTTGGGTATGAGCAAGGTGGGCGTCGAGATCCTTGGGAAGAACAAATCGTCCCATGGATTTGAAATGACTGGGTGAGCCTATCTGAGAGTGTTTTCCTGCTGGATGGAAAATGACAGTGGAATAATATTCAGCCCCAAACTGGAGCAGCTGGCAGAGAATATGAGGACATTGGAGCAAAATTTACAATGGGAAATTAAGATTTAATTTTTTATTAATTCATGTAATTTGCTCAGAAAGTTATGCCCAGCAGAGAGAGTAATTGTTAACACTTTACGCTGTCTTTCTGTCACATTCGGTGCTCCCAACGTGGACTGAAAAGCCACTGCCATTACTGCCGCTTTTCATCAGGAATGGACTGTAATGACCCAGTTATAATAAGTTGGGATATCCTTAGCCACTCAGTATGTCAGCAGGTCCTTTCCGCCCTCCCTATGCTCAACCAGCTTGTCCCCGGCCTAAATTTGTTTTTCAGTTAACTTTTGACCCAGACTTTCAAGCGTGAACCATAGATGGGAGCATTTTATGAATTCTTGTTCCTTGTATGGCCAAAAAACCACTATGCGGCAAACTGTCCAGGAAACCTGCATGTTCATGCAGTGTCATCAGGTTTGATTGAGCAGGGAAAAGCTTAAGTGGAGTAGAGATGGGATGCTCTACCTCCACTAATTAACCTTCTTTATCCCTGACAGTTCCCATGAGTATCGTTACATTAGCCCTGGTACCCAACTGATTACTTATTATATCAAAAACTTCCGCATGATATCTTTGCCTTAATTCAAGAGAGCGACCATAACCCTTCAGGATCTAAGTTCCGCCAAGTTGTGAAAAAGCCGTATGTCTTGCAAATACTTGAACAAAATGGAACAAGTTATATTGGATCCGCAATGAGTGTCGCCTCTCAAGTGGGGATAAACGTAGCCATTCCAGTAGAAAAGATCGCCCAGGATTACCTTAATGTCTGTGCGGGTGTTGGTATCTTTGGCCATATTCCCAGCCTGCTACATTGACTGATGTCGCTAGAGGAAAATTCCCTAAGGCGAAGTGAATCAGAAATCAGTTGGCCCAAGTTTTGGAGGAACTACGTTCATGGGATTTTAGGATTTTCACCTGGTCATATCCATTAGGGATCAATCTGGATGAATAACTAAGATCTCATTGGGCGCAGTTGCTGACGAAATAGGGGCATCTGATAGTGATTAACTATCATGTATACCAATTGGGATTGGTTAGGTTTCACCATTGACTGATTGGGAATGAAGAGTGACTTGCAAGGTGAGTGATGCTGTCTGCAACTAGAAATTGATCAGTTGGTGAGTGACCTGCCATAATGGTTGTAAGTCCCATTACCTAAGAAGGTCACTAGCCAATTAAGGTTGGTTCACTTGGATCAAGAGGAAAACGTTAGAGACACGTTTTCCAACTCTTTCCATTTGAGGCTCATGGATGTCCAATGAAGGAATCCTAGCCAGGATGGGGAAGACCATCACTGCCAAGACGAGGAAGGGTGATTTAATGGCAACAGCTGACATTTCATTGAAGAAGTGTCAACTCAGGGTTAGACAGCCAAAACCCCTACTATATAATTCCTTAAGGATTTACTATAATAGAAACTTTATTATTATTACCGACGTTATTATTATTAACATTATTATCTACAGTAATTTTGTCAATTTGGTGTATATTTAGACCATCAGCTTCAATTGTGTCGTTCCATTTCAAGGATATTATTGCAGAAGGAAATAATTAGAAGACTCTCAGAGAGAAGAGTAAAGATCTGAGCGGGGATCTAGAGATGAAGGAACCACAATCAGGGATAGCTGCCAACTATCTGTTGGGCCAAGAGAGACTGTCACTGGGGTATCTTAACAAAGATCAGGTGGACAAGAATATAGGGAATGAATCCCTACACCTACAACTTACAGAGTATTTAATTGGAAGTACTGGCCGAAGTGTTAAGCCTAATAATAGTTCAATCCCAACTACAGATAATAGTCTCCAACTATTATTGATTAATACATTCTATACAACGCAATGAAGTGCACAAGGAAATCAAACCTGTACAGTAAAAAGGTTACTGGGTGAACGGCTGATAATCAACCACTAGAGTAGATTTTTTCAAGTTGGTGCTCACTACAGGGGTAGTTGAGTAAAGAACTATTATAATATTGTATAAATAAGAAATGCGCAAACTGTGGACCAAGATCGACCCTGTGATCCAGAATGCCTTAAGCTCAGCAGAACATCGGGAGTTTGCAGCCTTGGAAAGATAAGTCTCCAAGGTGGAGGAAGGAGAAAAAAATGTAGCCAACTTTGGGAACAATTTACTCGGCAAAATAAACTCGTTGAAGAAGAAAGAAGGATACCTTGTTCAAGAGGTCTAATCCTGAAAATGAAGTGAGAAGCAGATCGAGTTTGTTTAAGAAAGTTTGGTGCAGATATTGAGAAATTGATAAAAGAAGTGGAGGACTTAAAAGCTCACAGATGTGCTTGTGAGCCTGATATGGCCAGCAATTCCAAATAGAGAAGTCCTTGCATGATACTTGGGAAGTCAAATACCCCAAGAAATATGCCACCTGTCTTTAATTTCATTTCAGAAATGACGCCTGAAGTCACTCCACAAGTTAGCTGAGTAGCTGAACTGAGAAAATTGGCTTGAAATGACTCAGAGGAATTTAGAGCAACACCAAAATTGCCAACTTTTCATCGGGATAACGCCTTAGCGTTTTTCTGACCGTTCAACATGACTATGAATGGATTTGGGGATTGTCAAAAGGCGTTGACGGTCATAAACTTCCTGGACACTGACTGTCAAAACCTAGTGTTACCCCATCTGGAGGGGTACTGCTGGTCGTATGCCAAGACAAAGGCGGCCATAATGAAGGAGTTTGGGAGTCCAACCCACATGTCAAAACGTATGCAAGAATTTATGGGAATTCAATTCCATAAAGATGAGTCTCTTGCTAGCTTTGCAGATCAATTTTACCAAAAGTCGCAGATCCTGGCAAGAACAAAAGTATTAGATGACTTTATATGCTAGAATCGCACTGCAAGCGGCCCTTCAGCCCTATTGCAATTTGCATCAAATGATGTCATCCATATTCACAATGGAGATAACTACCTTGCAAATGGTAGACAACCTGAAGATTTTGTGAGTGATGATCAATGCCCCAAATAGAAGTTTCAAGTCTAATCCAGTATGAAATCTGAATCCCATAAAGGGAAGCGAAGGAGCAAAAGAGGCTACCAACTAACTGTGGTGGGAAATAAGCCCAAATAATTCAGATGGATAATCAAGAAAGAAAAGGTCTGCTATCAGTGTGGCGTAAAAGGATGTTTTTCCCGTACACTGCAAAAACTTAAGGATCAGATTAATGTGGTCTAGGTTAAAGAGACAGCAGTCGCCAAATATTTGGGAAATCAACCCGCTGCCTAGACAAGGATCAGTCTTGTGCAGCGGAGGAACCTGTTCTACTGATATCATGAATGAAGAAATTGATATTTGCAATCTGTTCGTAGATGACAAGCAGGATCAGCTATACCAAGTAGTCAAAATGGATGTGAATGCCATGACCAGGGCTGGGGCAAATGAAGATCAACCCTGAGATAATTCAGGAAGTTGCCCAGCTGTATGCCTGAAAACTGGCAGAGAAGATTCAAACTGCCAAAAATCCTGATGAGTTATCAGACATCCATTTAGATGAGGCTAATCTGTCTATCCCCCTCAGCATGATAAAGGAATTGTTACCTGAATTATTAGCGCAGATTATTTACACCCTAGATTCGGCTAATAACGCCGCCATTCACTCATTAAATACTATATTACAATACTCTGAGTGTACATATATAGATATTCAAGTGAGTTGAGTAAGGGTGAGGGCGATTGTTGAAATTGGAGTGCCCATCAATATTGTGTCACCAAGCTGGTGAAGAGGATGAAGATCTTGCCAGACTTGAAACAAAAGAAGGAGTCAAGAACAGCTGGGCAAACACCACCGTTTCCTGTGGAGCATATAGTGCGCTTCCACTATGATTCAGGTCATTGGTGGTATCTGACCATCTATAGTTTTGGCGAACCAAAAATACAAATTATGATTGTAATGGAGTTTCTATGGAAGTACGGAGTTAAATGTAACTTAGAGGATAATATGTTGGCCATCCTGGGTCAGAAGTTACCATTGGTATACCAGAAGGACAGTGAAGCTCCTTTAAATTGGAGAGACAAATTCATAAATCTGATATACAATGATGGCATTGTACCAATTTAATACCAATTAGTTGGTAGGAAGCGACGTGAGATGCCAGCAAAAATCCTAGAAAACCGGGGAATTCCTTCAAGGATCAAGAATGAGAGGACCATACCAGCTGGATTACAGATAATAGTCAGCACAGGGTTGACTTTGGAGATTCCAGAGCTGTTGTATGGGGAGATTGGAAGCCCCTGGAAGAAGTCCAGAGTGGAGCCATGGGTGGCTCCTGGGATAATAATGCCAGACTTTAGAGAAATACAAAACTCCTGGCAAATTTGAGCGAATACACAGACTAAGATCAAGAGGAATCAGATCATTGCATTTATTTAACTAATCTGACAGCCAAATTGAGAAGATTCCATGATTTTGGGTCTCTTGACAAAATGGGATTACCAGCTGGGGTAGCCAAAAACATCAATTTATTGGTTAATTAAGAGCAGCTTGCTGATCTGCTGGAAGGCCAGCAGGAGGAGGTGCTAAAACGCCCCGAGAAATACTGGGAAGTGTTTCCTCAGGACGACCACAATTTGGGATGTGCAAGAGATGTAATTCACAAGGTTGACACTGGGGAAAATTTAATAATAAGGATGAGACCAATCCAAATATTGAAAGCCACTGAAGTGGTAGTGGAGGATGAGATCAGCAAACTAGTGAAGCATGGGCTTCTAGTTCCATCATCAAGTCCCTGGGCGAGTCTGATTCTGATTGTGAAGAAGAAGGATGGATCATACTGGGTGGTGATTGACTACTGGAGGCTGAACAAAATTGTGAAGAAGGTTTTGTATCCCCAACCAAGGATTGACAATGCACTGGATCAATTAGGAGAAGCGAAGTATTTCTCCGCAATGATTCTAATCTCAGGATAATGGCAGGTTGACTTTCCAGAAGAAGACCAAGAAAAATGCACGATTATTACCGCGCAGGGGTTATACCAGCCAACGAGGATGCCCCAGGGTCTTTGCAATGTGCCAACGAAGTTTCTAGAGGGCCATGGACGCGATATTATGTGACTTTGAAGTTGTCATGCGTCCTGGTATAACTGGACAATATCAATATGTTCAGTAGTTCGTTTACTTATCACCTGCACCACTTGGAAGAAGTACCTAAGAGACTGTTTGTGGCTAAAGTGAAGTTCAAGCCAAGAAAGTGCCACTTCTTCAAGAAAGAGTTGGAATACCTGGGATTTGTGATCAGCTCAAGTGGATTGCAGCCTTAAACCCGGAAGATAGCAGCTATAGAGCGTATAGCTATACTGAAGAGTGTCAAGACATCCAAGTATTCCTTAGAATGTTTAGATACTATAGAAGATTTATTTGAGATTTCGCCTAAATAGCTGAGCCTTTATTTCATTTATTAAAGGATCCAAAAAAGGATTTTTATGGAATGTTGAGGCCCAGGACTCCTTTGATGAGTTATGCTGGTATTTTATTGATTCACTAATTCTAGAAAATATCCAAATTTAGATTGGGATTTTATCATTCAAATTGATGCTTTTTTGATGGTGATTGGCGCCATGCTGTCAGGCGGACAGCAAGTAAGAATTAGACTGGCCTGCCAGCCCAGATGCCAGAGCATCCAAACAGCAAACCAGAATACCTGAGGCACTACTGCTGATTTGACAAATATGGAACCAGAAAGGAGTTCCACCAATATTTGCCAGTGAGTCAGAATTTCATATAGGCACAAAATAAAGTACTAGAAGCACATGGCTGTTAACCCAAGAGGTACGAGAACGTCAGTGGATAATGCGGCTTAATTTTTTAGCATGTAAAAACTAATTTTTAGGAAGAATTTTTAATGGAAATTTAGAAAAAAAATTGACCAACAATTTTCTCAGTGGAATGCGACTGATTAAATAGTAGTCAACTTGGGGGAAAACAAAGCCGGGATCAGGTCCCTCAAATTTGTCCTAACCAGCGATTTATTTGGGAATAGGTGGGTTAGTTTTTTGGGAACAGTCATCGCAAAAATCATCAGTGGGCTGAGTCACTGTTGGTTTGACCTCAAATGCCTGAACCAAGGCTTGATACATTTCTGATGGTTGGTGCAACGGCGTTTAGCCTGACGAGCAATGAGAATTCCCCAAGGCCACCCACATAGGGATGAGCCCATTTGGTTGGGAATGGGTTCAGGATGCCCAACCCACCCATGCTCAGTCACTGGGCTGTTTGTTTAGTCAATGGCATTGCATCAGGTGCAACACCCTATTTGTCAGCAGGAAGCTGCCCATCGGGGGTGATGCCAGACAGATTTGGGAGGAGAGATTTTTTAATCGTCATGTTAATTGAATCTCAACTGTCAGGCATTCTGGCTGATAGATTAGACTTCATATTTTTTGACCATTTAAAATCTGAGCATCGGGAGGGTTGCCACTCAAATTGGTTATGATCAATTTAAATTTGGCGATCTCAGCACAGATTTCACTGATTCCTCATAACAGTTTTGCCAAGGTTAGTGTGGGTACTGGAAATTGGATCTGAATTGGGAGAGCTGTTACCCAACGTTCATCTACTATGTGAGCGAGATCGCCCTGAGTAACGAGGGGTACAGCCATCCTCTTCAGTGCCTTCTTACTCAGAAATGGGAAAATGGCCCGGTCAACACCCAGAGGATGTTCCCGGGACTTACACATGCTGATCCAAGTAGACGGACTTGGGGACGAGCATCTGGTAACATATGTGAGCTGGACACTCTCAGCTGCTGAGAGGAACAACACCAAAATTGAGCGGGAATGCCTTGTGGACATATACACATGTAAGCAGTTTCAGGTGTATGTCCATGGAATGCACTTTAAGGTGGTGACAGACCACTCTTTGCTGCGTTGGCTGCACAACATAAGAGAACCAGAAGGACGACTGACCCAATGGGCACTTAAGCTTCAGGCTTATGTCTATGAGATAGTCCACCATGTGGGGCTTCTCACCAGAACGCAGATGGCTTATTGCGTTGCCAATGGTCCAGTTGGTATACCCGCAGGTGGATGAGATATTCCCAAGAATGGTCAAAGGAAGAATTGGGGATGAGCCCCAAGAAATCCAAGGTGCACTTTGGAAAGCGATGGAAAACACTAAGACTATGGATGGATAAGTATTCAAGACAATCAATGGGTAGCAGCTTCTTTATTCCCGAAACTGTCAGATAGAGCAGCAATAGTACAAGCAGCTCATAAGGTTGTTAGCATGAAGGCCTGAGGAAAATTAGCTGACCATACTTTCCAGTATTATTACTGGGAATCAATCAGTTATGATGTTGAAGATTATCTGGATTGTTGCATGGAATGCCAGATGCACAAACCACACAATAATACAACTATATACTGACTGGTCCGCCCTGGATTCGCCTGGCACACAGTGTCCAGTGACGTGATGGGACCGCTGACAATGGCACAGGGGGAGCCAAGTACATCATAGTTACCATTAACCATCTGAAGAGATGGGTTGAGACAAAGGCTCTAATAAGAGTAGACACTACCAGTACTGCTAGATTCATCTTAGATCAAGTATTATACCGGCATGGATGTCTTTAAGTCCTACTGAGTTACAATGGGACCAACTTCATGTCTCATGTGATCCTGAGGTTAAACAAAATAATGGGAATCCAGAGTTGTGTCAGTATCATACTGGCCAGAGATGAACGGACTGGTACAACAGGTCTATGGGACACTAGCCGCAACGCTGAGGAAGCTAGTTGCTGGGAACTTCCACATGGGGAACGTACCTGATTTTGGTAATGTTCATTTACAACATTAGTCATCATAGGGCTATGGAAAGGATGCCAATTGAATTATTATACGGAAGAAAGGCTGCATTGCCACCAAAATCATATTCAGTGGTGGAACCTACGTTAGGGATGAGTACCAAGCAATACTTGAACTGACTGATGAGTATCCTGATTGATATGCAATTGCAAGCATTTTGATACAACCTTGAAGAAAAGGATATGAGTGAAATTGACGGATGACAAGAACTGACTGGCCATAGAAGAATATTGAATAGGGGAAAGAGTTGCCTATTGCGATACACATAATTTTGGATGAAGAAACAAATTAGATGCGTTGTGGTCAGGTCCATCTAAAGTAATTGTTAAGAAAGTGACTGATGCTTACTCATCAAGAATTTCTTTGATTGAAGAGTTGTAAATCGAGTCCATGCTAAGTATTTAAAGCATTGGATTGATAAAAAAATAAAAAGTTCCCAAAGGACCAATGAACCATCAATTTGGTCATGTCCTGATGATTAGTTCAAGTCCTAAAAAAGGACCTTTGAACCAATCTAGATGGTTGAGTTTGAAAAAAGGACATTTGAACAATGGAAAACTGGCAGGTTTAAGTACCCAGGACCCAGTTTGGGGGAAAAGATGGACCTCTGAACTGAAACAATGTAAAGTCACATAGGAAAAAGAAGTATAAAGATTTTAAACTGATAAAAAATAGTGGAAATAAATTATAAAACCGCATAGATAAAAAAGCCAATATATTTTTAGATTTTTTTATTTTTATTTATTGTCCTTGGTATGGGGATAATTCCACCTATGTCACCTCTTGGGGAGGGAGGATGGATCACGGTAGAGATAAACAGCCCTCTGAAATTGATAAGCAATTGTACGCTTGCAAGGGTGAGTCCTACACAAAACCACATTTGTTGAGCGGATGCCAAGCCCTGAGGAAAATTGACAAGGGGAAGGAAAAATTGAAATGTCGGAAAATGTCAATTGTGAAAAGCCAGAGCGGGGAGGAAAGCAGCAATAAATAAAGAGGCAATTGGCAAATAACCCTGAGTAATCCTGATATGGCACCAGAGCTGGAAGATTAGTATGAAGTGCTTGCTGATGGGCTTCATCAAGGACACCGGACATGTGGGCTAGCAACAAAGTCTGAATACTCAATGGGGGTTGCCAAATCATGCCCCCTATTAACTCCATCAGCAGAAAGTACCAATGGGAAGCTCCGGAGAAGAGGTAGTTGTGCAGAGAGAGAATTGCATCCTGTAAGCGGTGACTACAGGCTTCACAAAAGTTAAAGCTGCATTACTGGTGGAAACCAGGCGAGGCTGGAAGCTTCGTTGACCAACCTTGAAGAACTTGGCCAGCAAAGCAAAGAGCATAAGAGGCAGTATCCCAATCCAGAAGGTTGTTAAGATCAGAGAGATTTAGCGCTAATGTAAAAGCCTCAGTGACTTGAGCCTGGAGTTCAGTGTAGGGAGAGCTCAAAGTATATGTTAATGATTGAGAGCTCAGAAACAAGTACAGTGGGTTTTTAGAATTAACTGAGTCAGAAGAGGAACTCAGGGAGCAGATCTGACCCAGCCATGAATGAACAATTCAGAGCAACCGGAATAATCTCCAGAGCATCTAAGATGATGTTTGGGGCATAAGCAAAAGGAGCCAAATCCAGGAGGGTTTTGAAGTCCAAATCTGGAATTGACTGAAAGGGAAGAGTCATCCAAAACTTGTTCGAAATGATGACCAGCCTGGTTTTAGAGGGATTATTGCCATTTCCAGTAATTTGATGGAAGTACTAGCCGCTTGCGCCAGAATAGGCGTATGAGTCCTGGAAGGACCATGAAAGAGGTTCTGTAGAGCATCCTGACTTATCTGCTGAAAGAGACAGAGGTCTGGATCAGACAGACTATTGAGGAGCTGCTGGTATTAAGATTTGGAATTTGACATATGAGCTGGAAGAGAGGGGGGATATCAGAATTATATAGAAGTTGACATTATGCACTCTATAATCCATTAGGCTCTGATTTTGGGGAAATTAATCTCAAAATTAATGAGATAAACTTTTCAAGGGAAGAATTAAGAATGATTCATGCTGAGAGGTTATGAGCAAAATAATGAGGGCAAATAGAAAAAGTATTCTTAATCAAGCTGTGAAATGAACATTGATGGAAAGAGTCTCCTGTTTAGGACGAGGAGAAAATCAGGAAATCAAGGACGCTGGACCATTAATACTGAATATACAACAGTCATATACCCTGACGGGGGAAAACTGGATCCTGGGACTAATATCATCATGAGTATATTAATCAGCCTGGAAAGACAGAAGGTTGTGGGGACCGCACTATGAGAAGGTGGTAGTGAGGAGGAAGAGGAAGAACGCCATATGCCAAAGGTTGTCCCAAGCAGCGTTGAGTATTGATGAGTGTACTCCGCTAGAAAAAATGAAGTTTTTGGTCAGGTGTCCAAAGTGGTGTTCTCATGCCCCGGTCCTTTTCTCGCTGAAAATCTAGGCAAGAGGGGGGATGTGATGGGATTTTTGCCCAAAAACCCAGCCTGCTAGATTTTATGGTGTCACTAGAGAAAAAGTCCCTAAGGCGAAGTGAATTGGAAATTGGTTGGCCTGAGTTTCGAAGGAACTATGTTTGGGGGATTTTGGGATATTCACCTGTTCATATCTATTGAGGATTGATCTAGATTAATAACTAATATCTCATTAGGTGGAGTGGCCGATGAAATAGGGGCATCTGATACTGATTAACTATCAGGCGTACCAATTGGGATTGGTCATGTTTGATCACCAACTGATTGGGAATGAATAGTGAGTTGCGAGGCGAGTGATGCCATCTGCAACTAGTAAATCAATCAGTTGGTGAATTGACCTGCCATACTGGGTAATAACTCCCATTAACTAAGCAGGTCACTAGCCAATTTTGGTTGGTTCGCTTGGATCGAGAGGAAAACGTTAGGGACACGTTTTCTAACTCTTTCTGTTTGAGATCTCAAGGATGTCCAATGACAGAATCCTAGCCAGGGTGGGGAAGACCATCGCTGCAAGACTAGGATGGGTGATTTAACAGCAACAGCTGCCGTTTCATCAAAGAGGTGTCAACCAAGGGTTAGACAGCCAAATCCCCTACTATATAGTTCCCTAGGATTTACTATAATAAAAACATTATTATTACCAACGTTATTATTATTAACATTATTATCTACAGTAATTTTGTCAATTTGGTGTATAGTTAAACTATCATCTTCTATTGTGTCATTCTATCTCAAGGATATTATTGAAAAAGGCAATAACTGGAAGACTCTCAGAGAGAAGAGTAAAAACGAGCAGGGATCTAGAGACAAAGAAACCACAATCAGGGATAGCTGCCGACTGTGTGTTGGGCCAAGAGAGACTGTCACTGGGGTATCTTAACAAAGATCATGTGGACAAGAATATAGGGAATGAATCCCTACACCTACAACTTACAGAGCATTTAATCAGAAGTACTGGCCAAAGTGTTGGGCCTAATAATAGCTCAATCTCAACTATGGATATAGTCTCCATACTATTATCAATTAATACATTCTATACAACGCGACAAAGTGCATTAGGAAATCAAACCTGTGCATTAAAAATGTTACCAGTTTGACAGCCAATAATCAACCACTAGAGTAAATTTTTACAGCGGGTATTGTCACTTTTCTTTATACAAAAATCCCTTTGATGTTATTGTAATAAACACCAATAGGTTCGTCTTATTTGGAGTGTACTTACTGTAGTATATTTTTGTTCAGAACATAAAAATCGAGCTATTTTAGATACTAGTGCGCCAGTTAATAAAATCTTCACAAAGCTCATGGCTAAGCTTCCTCTGAATAATGATTTGAACATAGAGTAGTTTATGGGACCTCAAGGACACAGAGCACTGTCAGAAGGAGCTTACAGCGCATTAACTATGATTTCTGGCTTAGTTAGGGCTTCAACTTTAGCAGTGGTCCTGCCTAATAACAACTACGACATGCTGATCAATGATGAATTCATGTGGCAATTTGGGGGTCATGATCATTATGGTGTAAGAAACTGTTATTATCCTGGGACAACATATACCCATTTAATTTACCTATAGCGGAATCCCAAAGGACCAAATCTGCTCCAGTCTGATAAATCTGGTGTATAGTGACGGGGTGATTCCCATTTGATATAGGCGGATGAAGTGGTGGACCAGAGCCCTTTCTAACCAGATCTATGAGTACAAAGGTATTTAGTTATGAGAGGTGAGAACTTTAAGCGTACCACCTGTGAATCAGGTCGTATAAGGGAGGAGCTTAAAAATGACATCCCAGAAGGATTATACAGGGAGATTATGTGACCCTATTAGCAATCACAGCTCAAACCTCATGTGGCCCCTGCGAAACTGTTGCTAGGGCACAGGGAAGTGAAAGTATAAATGGTGAACCTACAGAAGGTGTCTATGACGGTCCAAAGACACCAAAAAGTGGCTTATTTACACCTTACCCCAATTGATTATGTCTATCACATTCATAATTTTTTGTCTTGGGAGGACCTAGGCCTACCACTAAAAGCCCCATTCGGCATAATGACAGTTGTTCTGTGGGAAGCTCTGACATGACCGTCAGAGGAACAGAAGGATGGAGTGGTGAAACTGTTTAAAAATACTAAATGTATTTTCGCATCTACTGACAATAGATTGATATGCGAGTGTGGGGTGGTGCATTGGGCGGACACAGGGGATCACTACCCCCATTTCTTCTTAGCTGATCAGCGCTTGAAAGTGTCAGAGGAAGTTGTCTCCGATGAGGTTAGCCAATTGATCAGACAAGGGATATTAGAGACATCCAAGAGTCCATAGGCATTACCAGTGCTTATTATAAAGAAAAAGGTGGCACCAACTGGGTGGTTATTGACTACTGGAAGTTTAATAGCATTGCAAATAAAAATTACTATCCCCTTCCACATATTGACAACGCTTTAGTTCAAATGGGAGGGGCTACCTATTTACCTGCCATGTATTTGACATTGTGGTACTGGCAGATAGAGTTTCCAGCGGCGGTGTCAGGATTTTAACCAGATGAATCCTTCCAATAGTATCTGAACTAGGGGTTTCGGTCAGTCAGGCATAATTGCTGGCTAATCGCCTAGTTTAATACTATTTAATGTTATATGTTTGTTCGAGTTTAGGTTTTATGGAAGCTGCGTTCACCACTAAAATGCCATCTGAGGGCGTTGTGACTTTTCCAGCGGAAAGCTGATTAATCCGATAGGACCCATCTGAAATGGTTCTGTCATCTAATTTGGAGCACCGGCTTTCATGCTGAGAATGCTCGAATTCCTATTAATTTAAAAGTTCATATATGATTGACCAGCAACTTATGCTGAGAATGGATTGACCTAGTATTAATTCAGTAATCAGTGAGCAGATTTGAAGGGAATCGCTATGAGTATAAATGAATAGAGTTTTTAATCTAATAGAGAGTTGTGGCACTAAGAGGCCGATGGATTTTCTGGAAGATGATTGACCAAAGAGTATTTGGGCGCAGTAGCCCTGAAAGTAGTATAAATAGTCGTTCATTACCTTCTAATAAACATCTCTCATATGCCATCTTTCTTGTTTAATTGAAGTAGCTTGGTGCAATTAGAGTGGGAAAATTGGTATAGGAGATCCCCAATAGGCGCGGGTGATCACGCCTGGAGTGGCCGACGCTGCCAGCTCCCATACCTCCTCCTTATGAGGAACCAGTGGTGATCTGCATAGCCACCAACCCTAGCGGGGTGCAGCATGGGAGGTGCCATAGCTGCCCAAGAAGGGGTATGGACTCGCCGGGGCATGCCCAGATGGTTTGGTGAAGGGTCGCGAGGGTGGGGCAGCGCAGAAGTGCCTGAGCCATCCAGGAAGGGGGCAGGACTTGCTGGGGCACACACTGAGGATTCCTGGGGCTAAAGGCGAAGCCGTTGGTGGTTAGTATGTAGGTTGGATGCAGGCTTTATAAGGGTTTTTACGCTAATGATGGCGAAATAGCAAAGGGCCACCAGTCTTCATACTGGTTGGCCTGGCACACTAGTGGAGCCTAAGGTCGATTTAGTGACAGGTGGAATGGGAAAATAGCGCTATAATCACCTCTTTGGGGTTGTTCCAAACCACGTGTATGCCCCAAGGGCTATGTAATGCCCCAGATACATTTCAGTGGCCGATGGACACAACTTTTAGATGACTTGAAGTTGTCATGTCCTAGTTTACCTTGATGATATCAATGCATTCTCTCATATATTCATAGAACATCTGACCATTTGGAACAAGTTTAGCGTCTTGCTGAAGCTAACATTATGATTAAGCCTCGGAAGTGTCATTTTTTAGAGTAATTAGAATACCTCAGGTTTGTAGTGAACTCATAGGTCCTTAAGCCCAACTGAAAAAAGTGGATGCCATATGAAAGATGATTCAGCCGGGCAATACGCAAGATATACGAGTGCTTTTAGAATGGTTGAGTACTACCAGAGGTTCATTCATAATTTTCAGTTGTATTGAGGCTCCACTTTTGAGTTATTGAAGAAGAACGCAACTTTTGACTTGAATAAATGATGTAAAAATGCTTTTGTGCCTTTCAGACCATGTTGGTGAGCGCGCCCATTTTGCAATATCCCAACTTTAAACAACACTTCATAGTGCAAACGGATGCATCACTTTTTGATGTAAGGGCAGAATTATTTCAGAAGGATTATGATGTCTTTGAGCAATCTGTCGCGTTTTAAAGCCAAATCTTAAGCTGTCATGAACTTAATTACACTGTGACTGAGCGGGAGTGCTTATCAGTGATATGCATATAAACAGTTATGGGTATACCTAAGTGGGTTAAAATTCTAAGTGGTGACTGATCATGCATCCTAGCATTAGCTGCAGAATTTCTGTGAACCTAAAGGATGGCTTGTATGATGGGCATTGAAGCTCTAATCATATGAATTTGAGATAGTACACCTGATGGGCAAAACAGTAAAAAGTAGACTGTCTGTTATAGTTACCAACGGTCACCATTACAGCGGATTTAGCAACATTATGTATGAGAAGATGGTGGTGGGTAAATATCATAACAAACTGCCACACGTAATCAAGGCATTAGATGGGCTTAGACAAGATACTTTCTTGCGCAATAGGGAACTATATAGGAATATTGGAGAAGCGACGATGAGTTTCACAAAACCCTCCACAAGGCCAGCAATTATCTTGGATGCACATAGGGCGGTAGGGCGTGGAGAGTTGCAGAAAAAGTTTGACTTCTTGCAACTTTACTGCTATTGGGAGAGGATGCATCATGACGTGCTGAAGTTGGTTGTTATCATCAGTGCCAAGTGGAGAAACCTTTCCACAAGAAGATCACCTACCAGCTTTAAGCCCCATTTCGCATGGCATACTGTTTCTCTTGACGTGGTGGGGCCTTTGCCAACAGGGGTAAATTAGTCTAAATATTTAATAGTAGCAATTAATCATTTGACAAGATGGATGGAGGCCATAGAGAACAATAATTTAGGGGCTGTCACCACCACTAAGTTTATCATTGAGTGTGTTATACAGCGACATGGCTGTCCACAGTTTATTTTCATGGACAATGGAACAAATTTCACATTGTATTTTCTGCCCAAGTTGAATGATTTGATGGCGATCTGCGAGGTCTTGATTACACCCTACTATCCTGAATCTAATGAAATGGTGGAATAGTGTTGAGTATTTGACTGGACCTAATTGTCAGTTAATTCAATAGGAACATAGTAATGTTAGCTTATACTAAATTTATTATTGATTATATTGAAGATATCAGTGATTATGAATCAGAAATACCCTAAGTATATGCAAAGCTTGGGATCTGCGGACTAGCAATTCCACATAATAATATTTGAATAGATCATGGGCCTGGGGCTTTGTTGTTTAAGTCAGTGGTATAATTTTTGTGGAATTGTTAAGATACTCCAGGGGATTTTTCACATGGTTGAATCCAATGAGCTATCAGACAGATGATATGAAGATTGTTGATCCTTGGACACAATTAAAAATATAATAAGATATAGATCTATTTCCCTGGACGACACTTTATTTATTTAATTTTTACAGTGGTTACTTTCTGTTCCACTCTCTCAAAGCTAATAATTAACCTCCTTCTTCAAGCGTCTCATCTTGCTTATATATCAGCGACTTTTGATGAAACCATTTCCTTGACTTAACTTAACAGTTCTGCTGTATCTCATTGTTTCATAAAGTTGTGGTATTCTCATTTTCTATTATTTTAGTTTAAGGAGATCTTATTCAGTATTTTTCAAATGTTGACATAACTTTATTGCCCTATTTGGAGGTGATTTATTAATAACCCTGATTTGACCCAAAATCACCTCAACTTTAGTTCTCTCAAATAATTGTAGCTAGTATCATGGTCAGCAGATTCTTTTAATCCACCATAGCTATTTCAGGCTTATTGTCCAGTCATATCAAAATCTTGACATTACCCCTCTTGTTGGGCGATAAGGCTCCTATTGCTTATACAGTTAAAGGACCTTTGCATGCACTCAGTCAATGATCAAACTGCTTGCGGGGCTCCTTCATAGTGTAGCATTGACACCTCTTTTCTCAATGACTTTAAAAGGCCTAATCCAAATTCTGGCCAATTTTTGCTTCCAACTGAACTCATGTTAATCATGAAATAGAACCATGTCCTCCTCCTCAAACTAAGCTAACCTGGTACTCCATACCTGAATGGCAACCTGCTTCTTTAACTTCTTGGCTAAGCTTAAGGAGTATGCTTTGGTTTGCAATTTAAACGACGTGTCTGCAAGGTTAATCAAATAATGGTGGGTAACCATTAAATAGTATCTTCTATGAATGAATAGAGAAATGCTGGAAGAGCTGGGTGTTGTCTATATAGTAATTCAAAGGGGCTCTTCCCTAGGCGGAATGTTGGCTAATATTAAAGGAAAAGATGGCGGTGGAAAGGAGGAAACTCCAATTGTAAGGTCAATTTATTACCAATTTCCAAAGTAGGTTTACAAAGGTCCAATTAATGCGTTCATCTAACCCATTGGACTCGGAGTGGTATGGGGTCATCAGAACCCAGTGGATGCCCATCAGCTCGTTTAACTTTGGAATGATGTGCAAAGTGAAGTTAGTTCCGTTGTTGGTAAGGATGAACTGAGTGCAGGCATGCCACTGGATAATGAATCTCATTATGAACTTGGCCACTGTGACCTCCCCCAAATCCCATGATGCCCGTGCTTCAACCCAACTGTTCAAGTGGTCAATCACCGCCTAAATGTACTGAGACCAGTTAGCTCCTGTTGGCAGAGGACCAACGAGATCCTTGGATATGGTATGCCAAGAAAAAAGGTTGCTCACTAACTAGTATGAGGTCTTATGGTCAAACGGCTTTTCCACTTGGCACTGATGGCAGCAGGAAATAGTTTTGAGCACGTCAAAGCTCATGCTCTCCCAATAGTATTGAGTCACATCAATTCCAAGGTCTTACATACTCCATCATGTTCAACAGCTCATTGTATGCTCATAATAATATTAGGTCGGGTAAGTGGCCTTGGATATTCATGGTATTGTCCCCTTCTGCTTGTAAATTTCACCGTACTTCTGGAATGAATTGGCTCTTATTCTGTATATTAAACTTGATGACTTGGGTTGGTTCATCATTGTATTTTCTGCTAAGCATTTTTTCATAATGTCACTGAGATCTGCCGTAACAACAATGGTTTGAAATCTTGACAAGCAATTGAAATTATGGTGTTTTTCTCCAGGTCAATGTAGAAACTTGGAGTTAAAATCGTACAGTTTGAAAGCACATTGGGTAGACGCCCTTCAGACTCCTTAGGGTTCTGCAACCAGCGTAAAAAATTATTCATTATTACTTTAAACTTCACTCCATGCAAATAAACCCTAAATTGCTTATGTGTATATATTACTGCTCGCACTCATGCTCAATCACATTGTAATTACGTTTGTGGCAATTCAGGCTTTGACTGCAGTATGCCACTGGGTGCTCCTCCCCTTCATCATCCTTTTGGGATAAACTGCCCAACGGAGGAAAGGGACTCATCAGTCTGTATGATAAACTCCTTATCAAAATTAGGGTAGCGCAGTACTGGCACACTGATTAGTGCCATTTAAAGTGTATCAAGGAGCATTGCCGACATTCTGTCTATTTAAACGGGGCATCCTTCTTCATTAAGTCAAACAGCAGTCCTCCAATGCAACTGAAATTGCGTATAAAGTGGCGGTAGAATCTGACCATTCCCAAAAATACTTGTATATTGCACTAACTGTTTGGTGTAGTCATATTCTGGGTAGCCCCACATTGGCTGGTTTGTGCCTCAGCCAATTTGCATTCACCACAAACCCAAGGTATCCAGTTGATCTTTAAAAGGTGGCATTTATGGGGCTTGATTTCAACATTGGCCTCCGCAAGTCAGCGGAAGATTTCCTCCAGGTGGGTAAGATGCTTAGAGAATGTCTACAAAAAGGCATTAGTATTGCTAAGGTATATAAGGACGCATGACAGCTTAGGTCGCCAAGAATGGTGTTCATGGCACGTCAAAACGTAGCTGAAGCATTACATTGCCCTTGAGGCATATGGGTCGGTTGGAAAAGCCCCTTAGACATGATAATGGCGCATTTCTCCTGTTCCTCTGTTGGCAACTCGATTTGACAATAACTGGATATCAAGTCCATTTCTGAGAAGTAATGAATTCCCTATCCAATCCAAGGCATCATCAATTTGAGCAAGGGGCTAAGTTCTTTTTGATAAATCTTTTGAGCTTCCTATAGTATATTAATTTTAAGTCCTGGTGGAATGTTCCCTGTGTGTTGATAGGACTCTCTTCCCATTTCTGAGTAAAAATGTTCTGAAGAGGGTGGCTGTACCCCTCGCTACCCAAGGTGACCTCACCCATGTGGTAGATAAGCGCTGGGTAACAGCCCTATTTCTTCAGATCCCTCCCCTGGTACCCACACTCACCTCAGCTGAACTTGTCCACCAGATCAGGAAATCTGCTCCGAGATGCTGAACTGAAGTTGATTAAGCTGAAAATGATTAAAAACAAGCCCAATGATTGGAATCCACATAGTTGAAAGGGATGAAGATTGATTTATTGGCTGAAATCACTGATAAATTTTATTCAGCCAACAGTGCGATCATCAAAAATTAGCCATCTCTCAAAATCATTGGGGATAATCCCCAGTGTGCAAGTAGTAGCATCAAAAATCATCAATGATATTTTGAAGCTCCCTTCAAAAAATTGGTAGTTGCAAATGATGCAACGCTTTTGACCAAATGAATGGCCCAGTGACTAAACAGCTGGGATGGGCATCCCAAACCCATTCCTAACCAATTGGGACTGCCCCTACGTTGGGTGGCCCTGGGGTTCCCCGCTGCTCATCAGGCCAGATGCCTTCACGCTAATTGTCAGAAATGCAGTTGAGCCCCAGTTCAGGCGTTTGAGGCTAAACTGACAGTGACTCATCCTGATGCCAAATTCTTTGATGTCAGTTCCCATTGAGCTTATATTCCCCCAACCCTAAATAATCACCAGTTAGGCCAAGCTTGAGTGACCCGATCCCTGCTTGTTTCTGCATCAATTGACTACTATTTAATCAGTTGCATCGCACTGAGAAAATTGTTGGTCGATTTTCTTCACTTACCTTTAGATAAAATTTGCCGCTAAAAAAGCTATTAATTTTTGACTTTATTGATATACTTCTGGCTGCATTCCCAATGGCTTTACTCTGGTGGCCTGTCAGTCCCTATACTGGATGAGCTTTACCAGTACTGATGGTTACTATGGCCCCACCATCGTGAACTGGATTCAGAGAGCCAGATACTTCTGGCAATTCAACCCCGTTATTTTAAATATCTTTCACCAATATACTAGGATCTTGTGTCCTTACATCCACCATTTCCAAGCAAGGATCCTCCTCCTTGTCTACTCAGTTAAATTGAACCCACCCACCGGTGACCTAGTAGAAACTATACCTGTGGTACCACCCCCTGCATCAAGACCCCCAGTGTCTGTGTTTGTCTTCATTTGGTTCGTTCTAGGTTGCTGTTCACAATTTCCCTAAACCAACCGTTTATCATTTTCCAATTAATGGCTCCACACAATGTTGTATGTGCGGTAATGCCTCTGGCATTTTGGCTTGCTTGTTGGGTACTTACACATCCCGACTGGCAGTCTGATCTAAACTTCTTCTGTCATTTTCAAGACATAATCGACCAGCCATTTTTTTCTGCCACAACCGCCCTGCTCTTTGAGGTGGGCGCCGCAGTGGTTACCCTTTACCAAATGACCGTTCAATCAGTAGTCTAATTTTTGTTGCTCGTTTGGTCACTTGCCAATTTAGTGGGTAATATCCGCTCTACCTTGAAGAAACTTCTTCAGACTTGCAGAGCCTTGTGGATGACTACTCCTCCCCCACCTAATAGTCTGGAATAAAGCTCACGTGTTCCTTCCTGTGATATTGTGAATCAGGTTCTTGATGCCCTCGCTGAGGTGCAAATGCAGTCTGCAATTGCCCTTAAGAATGCTGCTGCATTATCCAATGCCCAACAAGGGATCACTTTGTTGGACGCCATAGAAGGGGACGCCCGTCAGTGGGTACAAGGCCTTCTGCATTCTTCCTCACAAGTGGGGGATCCCACCTCGCTGGTTGCCATCGTAGCAGCTGCCCTAAAACCCCCTGTGTCATGCTCAGAACACTATTTAAAATTGCTCTTTACCATGGCTGAAGCCCCCAGCTTGGCTTCTTTGGTCTCTACCTTCCGCTAACAGGCTCCCACACTGGACCTCTCTAATGATATGCTTCAAGCAATCTTTAATCAGTTGAATCCAGTTTCTGCTCATCTTAGAGTTTGGTCCACCCTCGAAAAGAATGGTAGATCAAATATGTACCGCTGCAACCACTATCAACACCACCCCTTACCATACTTTCCACTACTAATGGGGAACTTTTTATGATAGGACTACCCAACGATGATGTGGATGCATTTTTTAACAAAACTTTGGTAGTTCCAGCATTAGAGCCCGTAACTACTCCTGCGTTAGAGTTGGTTTATCCTGGTTCACCTATAAATGAATCAGTAAAAGCCCGGATGGAGGAAGCCAGTTCTCAAAACCTTGTTCTTCCCAACTTTACTCCAGAGAAGGCCCCTGACCTTTCCCCAGATTTGTCTGCCATTTCTTCAGTTGCACAGAAACGCCCAAGTCTACTAATAAACAAAACTTCGCTTATTTTCTTAATACATATAAAGATTAGTACTATATCTCACCACATCTCCTTTGAGGCTTTGGTGGGTAACAGAGCTGCGGGTAACTTCATGAGTGTCGAGTTAGCCCAACAATTGGAACTGGACATGGACGTAGGTCCATCAGTGATGGTGGCTTCTTCAGCCTCTCAAACATTGTATATAGTTCATCAGTCAGTACTTTTTTTGGAACACCAGTTTAGCTTCTGCGATCAGTTTTTTCTACTATGCCAAACTTGGTGTTTCCGGTGATCTTGGGGGCTGGATGGTGGCGCCAATGACATGTTCTGATCCACCTGGAGTCACTCATGTTGTTGTTCATTAATAATTAACTGGAGGGGGATTTTCCTAGTTTACACTCTTAAGAAGACTCAAAGTTGCATATCTATTACTTCCCTTATTTCTCCAGTGGGCCTTCCATCCGATTTTTCAAAAAAACTAATGTGCTATTGAAGTATCTTTAGAAACAAAAAATTCGGATCATCTGCCTCCTCATACTAAATTTGACGTGGGATTTTCTACAACGGTGCAGTTGGTGAATATCAACTTTCCATTGTATCCCCACAAAGCAGAGGAGGATTTTGCGCTAAACACTTAGTTAGATGATGTGCTTAAAAAAGGTTGGTTGTTTAAGGATACATCACCAGTCGCGTCTCGCATCATATTCACCAAAAAAGCTGATGGTTACCTCCGTCCCTGTGTGGATTATGGACATTTAAACAAAGTTATGGTTCACAATCCCTACCTCATGCCCTTGGAGAAGACAATCAAGCCAAGTTATCGCTAATCTCGTGTGTTCTCTAAGGCGGATCTCATTAATGCCTTCAACCAGATTCAGGTAATGGAAGGGCAGGAATAGCTAGCAGCAATTCAGACGAAGTGAGGCATTTTCCAATTCCGCATAATGCCCTTTGGGCTGAATAATGCACTCGCTACGTTTTAATAAATGATTGATAGTGTACTGGTGATCTCCGGTTTACTTGTGCGGTCATATATGTAGAAGCCATTCTGGTTCACTCCCTGACTCCAGAACGACATACTATTGACTTGGAAGCGGTCATGGCTGCTTTGCACAAGGTAGGCTTGTTCATCAAACCTTCAAAATGCGAGTTTATATAAGGAAGAAGTTACCTTTCTTGGAAACCTCATCCTTAAGGATGGATAAACAATTTCTCCCAATAATTTGGATCCCATCCATGAACGGCCAACTCCAACAACCCAGAAACAATTACAGAGTTTCTTGGGAACCATTATTTTCTCAAAAAATTCCCAAGCTCTTTCCTAGTTAGTTGTCCCGCTCCACCCCCTCACAGGCAAGAATGTGCCATTTCAAAGGACGCCCAAATGCCAGTAGGCGTTTGAGTTGATCAAAGAGGTGTTTTTATCCCCCTCCTGAAACATGCGGATCCTGCCAAGACATACATTGTTGCATGCAATGCCTCCTCGGTGGCAGTGAGGCAGTGATGCTCCAAGAGCACAATGGCTTGGAACATCCAGTTGCCTATTTTCCTGAAAATTTACTTCTTTGGAGCAATCTTGGGCCATCTGTGATAAGGAGTTGGCAACCGTAGCACTAGCATTAACTCATTGGAGGTATCTGTTACAGGGTGCTCAGCATGAGTTAACTGTTTGCACAAATCACCAAGCTCTCATGTATTTCCATAAACCCCAAAAATTGGCTCATGGGTAAGCTCATAACTTTTGTGACTTGTGCAGTTTCAATTTCAAGTATGAATTTTTAAGAGGTGTGCTTAACGTACTTCCCAACTTTATCAGCCACAACCCCTCCCACTGTCCCTTGGATCCAGATGTAGTGGACCTTATTACCATGATTCTCACCGCTCAAATTTTTTTATTGTATATCCTGTCATCTCTTCTGTTACCCTTGCTCCTGACGCCCTGCGAGTTTCTCATATCTTAGACGGCCAAATGACATGCCCTAAAGGTGTGGAGATATTCGAACAATTGTCCCTCCAAAATTATAAACACTCTCTATACTCTATGGTGGAGGTTCTCAATTATTTTCAGTCATAATTGTATCCCCCTCTCTTTAGAGCTGAGGTATTTCGCGTGCATCATGACCCCCATAGTCAGCCATCTGGGCAATAAGAAATGAATCGACTTGATCAAGCAGACATACACTTGGGCGGGTTTAACCAAGGAAATTCCAGCCTTGATTGCCCATTGTGTTACTTGTGCTTGGGCGAAGTCATATCGCTCTGGTAAAAATGGACTTCTACACCTCTTACAACAGGCGGAGGGCCATTGAAATCAATGACTATTAATTTTATTATTAAACTTGCCTGCTCTAGCAGATTTACAGCGGTGATGGTGGTGGTGGATTATTTCACTAAGTTTTCTCATTTTATTCCCTGCAATTCCACAATTATGTCGAAGGAAACTGCTTGCCTCTTTGTGCGCCATGTGTTTTTAATGTTTGGCCTCCCACAGGAGATCATCAGTGACCATGGTCCACAGTTCATGGTGCGGTTCTGGAGTGATCTCTTATCTATTTTAAAAATCTCCCCCTTTCACTCCATGGCAATCATCCCCAGTCTGATGGGCAGATTGAGTGAGTTAATCAAGTCCTAGAACAGTACCTGCGTTGCTATGCTGCAGCTGCACAGGATACCTGGGCTAACGACCTTCCCCTCGAAAATTTGCCTTCAACAATGGGACTCGCACTTCCATGGGGTTTTCTCATTATAAAACAACCCTTGGATATAATCCCTCCTTTTCGTCAGACCCTGCTTACGGCCTGAGGTACAAGCTGCCGCAAATCATGCTGAACATATTAGGTCTACTCAGTCCTTAGTGCAGGAAAACCTCGCCAAGGCCATTCAAGACTACAAGAGGTTCACAGATCGTAAGCAACTCCCAGCCATGACATAACAGTGGGCTCCTACGTTATGCTCAATAGGCATCATTTGAGAATGAAGTACCCTCCCGTAAGTTAACAAGTAAGTGTTCAGGCCCCCATTTGGTGGAGAAGACTTGGGCAATGGTGCGTTCTGGTTAAAACTTCCAGCCCATTGGAAACAGCACCTCATCTTCAACGTTTCCCATTTGTCACAATTTTAAGAGTACTGTTCCCACGGATCTTGAGCTGATCATCGTTGAAAATGTGGAGGAGGCTGTAGGGGAAAATATCCTAGCATCTCATAAGTCCCGTCGGTCCATTTAATATCTCGTGGCTGGAAAAGCTATCCAGCTTAAGAGAACAGTTGGGTTAAGGCCCACAATTGCGCTAACTGCATGAAACTGGTCAAATTGTTTCATAAATCTCACTCTGACGCTCCCTATCTCCCCACCAGAAAAACATGACTGTAATGGCGATCAAGTTACCCAAGGCGCACAAAAATGTGGCACTCATGCAGTTTCCTAGCGGTGGTGCCCTTCCTTTGGAAAAAGGAAATGTTAATGTAAGTCCCAGGCATCTAGTACTAAAAAAAGTAATGTAAGTTCCAGGTAATGTCCCCTGTGTGTTGATCGGGCCCTCTTCCCATTTCTGAGTAAAAAAGGTTCCAAAAAGGGTGGCTATACCCTCTTTACCCAGGGTGATCTCGACCATGTGGTAGACAAGCGCTGGGCAAAAGCCCTCCCACTTCAGATCCCTCCCCTGGTACCCATTCTCACCTCAGCCAAACTTGTCCGCTGGATCAGGAAATCTGCGCCAAGACCCTTAAACTGAATTCAAATGGTCCAAAAATGAATGGAAACAAGCCCAATGATTGGAATCCACATATTCAATAAGATATATAATTGATTCATCAGCTAGAATTGCTGACAGTTTCAATTTGGCTAACAGTGCAACCCTCAAAATTAACCCCTCTCAAATTGTTGGGGATGATCTCCAATGTGCAGGTGGTAGCATCAAACATTATCAACGATAGTTTAATCTCCCTTTTAGAAAATTGGGAGTTGCAGATGATGCAACGCTTTTGACCGAATGAATGTCCCAGTGACTGGGAACAGACGGGTTGGGCATCCCAAACCTGTTCCCAACCAATTGGGACTGCCCCTACGCTGGGTGGCCCTGGGGGATTCCTGCTGCTCATCAGGCCAGACGCCATCACACCAACCATTGAAAATGCAGTTAAGCCTCAGTTCAGGCATTTGAGATTGAACTGACAGTGACTTGGCCTGCCACCAAATTCTTTGATGTCAGTTTCCATTGAGATTATCTGCTTCCATCCCTGAAAAATTCGCCAGTTAGGTCAGGCTTGAGGGACCCGATCCCTGCTTGTTCCTGCATCAATTGACTACTATTTAATCAGTTGCATCGCACTGAGAAAATTGTTGGTCGATTTTCTTTACTTTCCTTTAGGTAAAATTTGCCACTTTAAAACTATCAATTTTTGACTTTATTGATATACTTCTGGCTGCATTCCCAATGGCTTTACTCTAGTGGCCTGTCAGTCCCTATACTGGATGAGCTTTACCAGTAATGATGGTTACTATGGCCCACACCATCGTAAACTGGATTCAGAGAGCCAGATACTTCTGGCAATTTAACCTCATTATTTTGAATATCTGTCACCAATATACTAGGATCTTGTGTCCTTACATCCACCATTTCCAAGCAAGGATCCTCCTCCTTGTCAACTCAGTTGAATCTAACCCACCCACCAGTGACCTAGTAGAAACTATACCTGTGGTACCACCCCCTGTATCAAGACCCCAATGTCTGTGTTTGTCTTCATTTGGTTCGTTCTCAGGTTGCTGTTCACAATTGCCATACTCCAATGGTTTATCACTTTATAATTCATGGCTCCATACAACGTCATATGTGCGGCAATGCCTATGGCATTCTGGCTTACTTTTTGGGTGCTTACGCATCCTAACTGGCAGGCCAGTCTAAAATTCTTCTGCCATTTTCATTACACCAGGTTCATGATTTCAGGTCGCTGAATAAATTTGGTCTACCCTTTTGAATCACAACTTTGCATAATGACAGTGATACCACATGAAACTTAGTATGTTTATCAGAAGATTAGAAAGATAGACAATAGTTTAATTTGAGAATATAAGAGTATATTTTCCATAAAAAAACACAACTTTGGGTGCATGCAGGGATTGGTCCATTAAATTGACACTAGGGATTATCTCCCAATCAGATCTCAGCTGATCCGCCAGTCTAGGGAAGCCAAGGAAGTAGTAACTGAGGTGATTAAAAAGCTGCTCAAACAATGGATGCCCAAACTATAAAAGAGTCTGTAGGCTTTGCCCATTCTGATTGTCAAAAAGAAGCATGGCACCAACAGAGTAGTAATGTCATGAAAACGGCAGAAAATGTTTAGACTAACCTGCCAGTCAGGATGCTTAAGCACCCAAAAAGCAAGCCAAAATGCCAGAGGCATTACCGCACATACAACATTGTATGGGGCCATGAATTGGAAAATGATAAACGGTTGGTGTAGGGAAATTGTGAACAGCAACCTGAGAATGAACCAAATGAAGACAAACCGGACACTGGGGGTCTTGATGCAGGGGGTGGTATCACAGGTATAGTTTCTACTAGGTCACCGGTGGGTGAGTTCAATTCAACTTAGTAGACAAGGAGGAGGATCCTTGCTTGGAAATGGTTGATGTAAGGACACAAGATCCCAGTATATTGGTGACAGATATTCAAAATAACGGGGTTGAATTGACAGAAGTATCTCGCTCTCTGAATCCAGTTCACAATGGTGGGGCCATAGTAACCATCAGTACTGATAAAGCCCATCTAGTATAGGGACTGACAGGCCAACAGAGTAAAGCCATCAGGAATGCAGCCAGAAGTATTTAAATAAAGTCAAAATTGATAGTTCTAGTGGCAAATTTTATTTATAGAAAAGTGAAGAAGATCGACCAACAATTTTCTCAGTGCGATGCAACTGATTAAATAGTAGTCAATTGATGCAGGAACAAGCAGGGATTGGGTACATTAAGTTCAACCTAACCGGCGAATTGTTTGGAGATGGTGGCAGATAAGCTCAATGGGAACTGACATTGAAGATTTCAGTGGAAGGCTGTTTCACTGGCACTTTGACCTCAAATGCCTATTCTGAGGGTTGAATGCATTTCTGACAATTGGCATGACGGCATCTGGCCTGACGAGCAGCTGAAATCCCCCAGGGCCACCCCATGTAGGGGTGGTCCCAATTGGTTGGGAACAGGTTTGTGATGCCCAACTTCACCAATGCCCAGTTGCTGAGCTGTTTGTTCAGTAAAAAGTATTGCATTGGCCACAACTTCCAATATTCCAGGAAGGGAGCTTCAAACTATGATGATGGTTTCCAATGCTGGTACCTGTATGTTGGGGATCTTCCCTAATGATTTTGAGGGGGGGTTAATTTTGACAATTGCACTGTTAATTAAATCAGAAACCGTTGGCAATTCCAGCTGATGAATCAATCTTCATCCCTTTTTGACTATGTGGATTCTGATCATTAACTTGTTTCAATCTTTTTTGGACCAATTGACTTCAGTTTGGCGACCTTGATGCATATTTCCCTTATCTGGCAGATAAGTTAGGCCAAGGTGAGTGTGGGTACCAAGGGAGAAACTAAAGAGGGAGGGCTGTTACCCAGAGCTCATCTACCATGTGGACGAGGTCACCCTGGGTTATGAGGGGTACAGCCACCCTCTTTGGAACCTTTTTATTCGGAAATGGGAAGTGGGCCCAATCAACACACAGGGGACGTTCCTTGGGACTTACACCTTGAGGACCTCCTTCAGTGGGGTCAAATGTAAAACTGCCACTATTTGGTGTCAGTAATTTGCATTGGTTTTTGCTGTAGATTTTATAACAAGTCTTTGATCTTCCCATGACTTGGGAAAATAATGCCTGGAGCCATGTGAGGCTCAAACTATGACTGCTGATAAGGCCCAATGATCTCCTCATAAAGCCTAGCTAGTCATCCACCTTTTAACTAAGTGTTCAATTTTACTTGATGTCCAGAGGGGATGGATATAGCTCATGCAGCTCTTGATATTCATATACTTGCTGAGTGGAGGGCCCAGGTTTTTCACTTCAGTCCATGGTAGCGAACTTGAATCACCCCATCACTATAAGCCAAGTTGATATGCCCCATGTGCACCAGATCTTTTGGCACTCTGCTAGAGGTAAAGTAAATTGGGATCTGCTGATCCAAAATTTTCGAAGGTCCCTTCCATCATATCAACAACAGCCCTAAAGTTGCATAAAAGCAGTTCCAATTAGCAGGTCATAGTTACTTTTGGGTAGCACTATCAACTGAGTTACAACGCCAATCAACCCAAACTACAATGGAAGCGCGCTGTACGCTCCCTCAGAGAAAGTGTTTTCTTCTCCAGCGGTTACATACACCTTATGATGTTCTAAATCAAGTTTTTGTGTCAGCTTCACCACCAACTTGGTGGACACTATGTTGACTGAAGCGCCTGTATCTATTATGGCGCAAACCTGGGTAATTTGATACAACAATGTCACAGTAGGTACATTTATAATAATAAAAATATTGACTGTTTAATATGTGGACATTTAAGGGGTCTCATTTCTCCTGGAAGCTTATAAACCATCACCAATTCTGAATTACTCTGTGACAATAAAGTCTACCAGAAGTGCAACGTTTACACCTTTCAGGGAAGGGGCATTGGCGGCGAAATCCAGCTTGTCTTAAGAAGATGGCCGAACATCTGACATGTGTATGGCTTTGGTTGCTCCTGAAGTCCTTCTTCCGCTGCACACTGTGCTTTTGACCGCCAGTACATTTACTCCTCCAACAGGCTGCTGATATAAAATCCCATTTCCATACTTAGAGTCTCGGCTGGAAATACTACAATTGGTTCTAGGGGGACGTCTGGGTTTGGAATAGCTGAAGTAGAGAGTCATGTCTCTACTCCGCTCCATCTTTTCCCTGGTAGTCTTAGTCCTGCTATAATAGTGGACACAACGGTTGGGGCAACTTCTGGAAAGATGATCAGGGTAGATTTGTTCAAAACAATTTATCCCTGTAGGCTCCACATCCTTGGTTTTCATACGAATGTCCAGGCCAGTAATTTTATTGATGTTTGGTGTACCCATGGCCAGGTCGGTAGGACAGTTTGCTGGCATTTGTTTTAATTAGGGCATATTTGTAGTTAGGCTGCTGATACTTTTTATAAGAAGGATCAGAGCGGAAGTCAAACTTATAGGGCTAACTCAGATGAGGGAGAGGCGCATGGTTATATAAAAGCTGGGGGTTACTAGGCGAAATGATGACAGGACGGAAGAATTCCCCCAGATAAGAGGGTCCAGCTAAAGCGGCAATGTGTTTCCGCTCTGTATTGGGAGGAGTGAAGTTAGAGGATATACAGCGAAAAAACTGAACAATCTTGAGCAGGGGGGCGTCGTCATTTAAAATCAGAGAAAGGACACTGTAAATCTCACAGTATGGCTTCACAGCGGAGAGCATTGCAATGCACCTTTCAGCTTTATCTATAACGCCTGTTCCTATTAACATTTGGGATCCACCATAAATCAATCTGAAAACGCAGTGAGAGAGTCTCATTACGTTGAACCCAATGATCAGGAACTCAGCTTTACGCTGTGACATATTTGAAGTATCAAAAAAAACTGCAACACAGTTTCCTTCATTTTTTGGTAAGTAAAAGAACTGCTTGGAAGATAGCAGGTAAGTTGTCGGCGCTTCAGACATCCAAAGTGGATATCAGCAATTTGGCCTTTTATCAATTGGAGGCTCCTTTCACCATGAGTTCAAATTGTTTGAAGAACCAATGGATGTTTCCATTGCGGTTGCATGGGGTAGCTTGTCAATGCAGAACTCCTCCTCCCACTCATAACTGCAAGCCTTAGAATTGTACTGCTGATGTGTCTGTGCCCCATAACTGTGATCACAAAGAGGGGCTGGATTGGAAGGCCTGGCTCCACTCAGGGTATGTAGGGCTTTTCAAAGCCAGCACTGCCATTACCTGAAGGTTATGTTAGGTCAAAACATAATAATCCTCAGAGCAGCCATCATGATTTGCGCAGCTCATTCAAATTGCATATTCATCGTAAAAAGATCCTTCCTGAGCAACCCCTTGTTCTTCCACTTCCCCATGGGGACAAGGCAGGTAAAAGGTAGATGTTAATTTCTGCTCCATGCAGTGTAGACGTTCAATAGCATCATCCAGTCAATAGGCAAGCTACCTGTTCTGCTGTACAAGTATTTGCATTTGAATAGCTGCATTTTGAGTAAAATCATTACTTCATTGCACTCCTGAAGAATTTCATCTTATTTTTTAAGCGTGGCGTCCACAACAAATTGTGTCCCATTGTCTCAGCAAGCGCAGCTGTTCCGGATAATTCTTCTTTGGTGAAGACCATGATTGCAGATTTAAAATTGGGTTGTTATTGGTGGTTGCTCAATAGTCCCCCTGTAGTGAGCACCAATGTTATAATTTCAGAGGAATTGTTGAGTTACGCCAGGGGATTCTTCACAGGGTCAAACCCTTTAAACTATTTGATAGACGATAAGATTTTCAGTCCTCAGACATACTTGAATATATAATAAGATATGGAGCTATTACCCCGGACAACACCATTATTTAATATTACAGTTATTACTCACTGTTCCGCTCTCTTGAAACTACTAATTTCTCCTCCTTCAATTGTCTCATCTCGCTTATATCTCAGCAATTTCAGACAATAACATTTTTCACCTTAGCTATTCAGTTCCATCGTATCTAATTGGTTCCAGTAGAGTATGGTTTTCTCAATTCTCTATTGCCTTAGTTTGAGGCAATCTTGCTCAATATTCATCAAATGTTGACATTGCCTTATTGCCCTATTTTGAGGAGATCAAATAATACACTTTTCTGACAAAATCACCTCAACTCAAAACGCTCAAATAGTTTTAACTAGTATCAAGGTCAGTATTCCCCAAATTCCGCCGTAGCTATTTCATGCTTATCATCCAGACATATTAGAATCTTGACAGTTGGACCTAATAATATTTGACTCAATGACCCAGGCTTTTAAGCTTTGTTGGTCTATGTTTTTATTAGTTTTTAATGTTGATCAAGTTTTTAATCAAATTAGTTGCTAATTAGTGGAGAAAATCGCCTTTGTATGAGCTATTGTAGCTCAATTGAAGTGATGGTTTAGCTATTTCATACACGTTAGATGAAATGCTATCTTGAAACAACTGTCATTTATACAACAATCATGAGGCTAAACTGAGTTACTGCAGTGCCTCATAGTTTGTAGACCCTCGGAAGCCTTCATAAAATCTGCTGACTAAGTGCTTATGAGGAATAAGGTGTCATAAGTGAGGTTTGGTTAGCATCAAACCCTATAAATTATCCCTAATTTCATACAAATAAAACACAATCTTTTAGAATATCAGGTTGATAGTTTAATATAAAAGCTTTTTACATTAAATACTTTTACATTGTATTAAGTTGAGAAATAACTTAGGATCAGGAAGATCAGTGCAGTGAGCTATTGTACAAGTAACCGACGGAAGAATACAGCCTCAAAGTATCATTTTTAAGGAGTTTATATCTTAACTACTGTCACGTCTAGTCTATTGTCTCCATATAATAGTTGCTCAATACTCTGACTTATCTCCAAAGAAGAACCAACATAATTATGTTGGCCAATACTTTAACATGTGGTGCTCATGGCTGGGAACACAGATGGTGACTAAACTGAATGGGGGAGCAGCCCCAATAAATTAATCATAACCATTGCTAGGCACTTTGGAATACTGAAATGACTGTGTCCCAAATTAACTGGAACGATGCACCCATTATTACCTACTCCAACGAACCTATTTAATACAAAGAGCTGTAACATCTTGAACATCATTGTTAAAAGGTATCAAATGGGACAAAGGCTTGTGGACAACACAAGCAATCATTTATATCACCAATGACAGTAAGATTTGTTGTGGAAGAGTTATCTAGCTAATAACCAATTTAGTGTAGCTCAAACCCAAAATTAATCAGGATAGAGAATTTTACCAACACTTAATTGAATTTTACACCCAACCTCCAGAAATTCTCAGATGACAATTGCCTGCCATCACGCGGCCATCATTGAGTTATAAACTTTTCATGCAACTCCAGCCAGGTTGGAAAAATCTTGAGTAAACGATTAGAAGCTAACTTTGCTGAGGTCTGTTCCAGTCTGGATGCGAATTATAATCTGGCCAATTGAGCTAATGATCAGGTGGCAATTTTAGTACAAGAACTAATTTACAGATTGCATCCTATCTTTGACAACTTCTTTAAGGAAAGATAAGTCACTGAATCATGGGTCAACAATATCACTCAGACTTCCACTTAAGCCTCAGAGTTCATGAAGCTCAACCACAAAGAACAAGAGGCTCAATTAACCCATAGTGATGAATTTCATAATCAGTATTAATAACTAAGTGCCAACTTTTCTCTCTCGTTTCAATCGCTTTTGCAACTTATTCAATTCAAGTCTGAATATAGTTTGATAATCTCACAGAGGAGATTAGTCTGCGCCCATGTCAGGGAGCAGTTGGGCAAGTAAGGTAAGAGGCACAGGTGGTAGGCCCGTGACTTCCAACGTTTGAAAACGCCCCAGAGAAACTGGAAGAATAGATAATAAAAAACTGGCGGTTACTATTTCCCCAGAAATCCTCAAGAGGCAGGCGCGATGTAACCAGTACATCAACACGCCGCACTCTCAACCACTCTTGTCAGTGGAATATGGAGTCCAGGTATTTCTTGGATATTCAACAAACAGCGTTGTGGGAAAAATTTTGTGGGGATGTGCACACTCAGTTCCAACCGCGGTGTATGTCGCACCTCACTCCATGTCACGCAGTTGGCTAAATCTTGGTTTCAAAAACAAGGAGGCATCAGATGAAGCTGCCGCGGTGCATGTAGTGATCAACCTCCCCAAAGGGCAATGGGTCATCAAAACCAAGCGCACCAGATGGACAAAATCCAACCAAATTTTCCTCATGTTCAACTTTTTGCCCACTACAGTCAAGCGTGCCATTCTGGAGCAGCACCTGAAAGAGGTCCTCACCATATATGGCGAAATACAATCCTTTGAGATGCAACTCTATGCTGATGCCACACCTGTGCACTGGCAAATCCATTGCAGTTCTGACCCCAACCGAGGAGATTGTGAAGGACCTAACCCAGATCCCAAAATCACCTTTTACTAAAATCGAAGGGCATATCACCCACCCTTTCTGGGTAACCATAGACAGCACACCCTTCATCTGCAACCACTGTGATGCGTTTGGCCATAAGGCACACACATGCCCCACCAAGGAGGGCATCACGTTCCAAGAGCACCCCTTGGCGGCCATGACCAACGGAAGGCTCACTATGAACCAACCACCAGTACCAAAGAGTCCTTCCCGTGGGGAGCACAAGGCTGCTACTTATTAGTAAAACCTGTCTTCCCTCAAGAGCGAAAGAAGGCCAAACAGGCCCGCAGGGCCATGGCCAAGGAAGCGGCCAAGGTCGCCTCCACTATCCCACACTCCCAATGCCAGGAGGACATCAAAACCTTTGTGGCCGAAGCAACCTGGGAATCACTCAACCAATCAGATTGAGATGCCCAAGCCAATTGGGCCACCCAATCTGAAGATCTTATGGGCGACTCAATCTCACCTGACCTTTGCAACCAAGCCCCAATTGGAACCGATTTGGTCTCCAACCTGCCTGAAAATTTTTTTTGACCTGAATGTTTGTGCACCAAACTTGTCCGCACCACAAAAAATTTGTTTGACAGCAGGGAAACCAAAAGTGAAGGCAAAAGCCAACGCAAACCTGTCTGCTAAAATTAACAAATCTTCTGATAGCGTTGCTCCAAATACCCATGCCGCCGTGAAGGCCCATGGGGATCCAGAGGAGGCTGGTGGGCCCAGGTGCCCACCCCCTCACACCTAAGGTGCAATGGGGAAGCCTTCACTTTAGGGACGTTGAATATCGCCGGACTTAAGGCCTCGCTGTCCCGGGCTAGGAAACTGAGTTTTTTATAAAAATTCTACCTGTGGACATCCTGGACATCCAGGAGTCCCACTGTCCGCGAGGTTCTGAGGACACTTGAAAAACCATGCTCCTCCCTTCCTTATACTTCTGGTCTGAGCACTGTGGGGTGCTTCTTCAGAAAAACAATTTTTTTATATTTTTATCATCTAAATCCTTCCTCAGTGGCTGAGTCCTCGTTGTCACATTTTTGTAGGCTGACGTGGCACACGCTATCATCAACATTTATGCCCCAACCTGTGCACGAGAGCGTCAGGAATTTTTCTCATCAGTCAAATCCCTTTCATTACCACCTGACCCTTTCATAGTTGGCGACATGAACTTGTTGGCTAAACACATCCCCGGACCATTGGCCTTCCTCATCCCATGCCCCCAGGGTCACGTAGAACTTCTCATTTTAAAGGCCACCCTTGGGTTGTTAGATATGCTGCCGCGGCAAGCTCTGCTGCTTGAGAACATGATGCGCCCCCACGTCCACAATGGCTAATTAAGGTCCAAGTCCCACATTGACCTTATCCTCACGCAAGTGAAATTTCAATCTCATATTTCCCACTTCCACAAATCAAAAATTGATTTCTCCAATCACCGGCTAGTCTCAATAACCTACCACTTACCTGTCACAGTGTCTAGGGCTCCACATTGGTACAAACTCCGCCCACTCGAACTCGCGTCCCCCAGGATTTTCTACATGGGTGGAATCAGAGACTTCAACAAAAGAGTTTATTACACCATTTTGCGCGGACCCAATTTACACATGGTCACCCTTCAAAGCGATACCATCCGCCATGCTCGCCATCTCTCCTCCCAAAGCTCACGAGCTACATCAGCCATCATCTTGAGCGCTCTTGCAGAGTTGGCACACCTGGAGTCCAACATCTCAGCCACGGGCTACAGCCCTGCTTGGGGCCAGAAGTGGGCAGAAGCAGCTGCCCACCTCAACGCTCTTGAAAGGCAACACAAACATTGGGTTTGTGTTCAGTACAGGGCCAAACACATTACAGAGGGTGGCACGTGCTCCACTTATTTTTTAAAAATTCTTTGCACCATGCCAGAGCGTGGCCTGCACACAGGTGCAAAGGTCGGATGATTCCATCGCGGATAAGCTGGCCAAAGTGGTGATCAAAATAGAAAAGTATTACTCCAAGTTGTACCGATCCAATCCAATTTAGCTGGCCAAAATGGCGAAATATCTTGATAGCGCTCACATCCACACCGTTTCCTGATACCTAAAGTTAATGAATTTGATTACTCCAGCTGAACTCTGATCCACCGTCTGCGGTGCACCAAAATGGAAATGCCCAGGCCCTGATGACATTCCATATGAGTTCTAAAAGAAGTACTTCATATTTATATCCCCACTGATACTGCTTGCCTCCCTTAACCAGAGCCTTCTGGATACGCGCCTTCTACCAGGAGGGAAAGAGGCCTTCACCATCACACTCTTCAAGAAAGGGGATAAGCTAGACCTAGCCAACTGGCGCACCATTTCTCTAACTAACATGGATACAAAAATTTTAACTAGAATCATGGCTAACCGTCTAGGGATTATAGCATCTGCCACCATCTCCCCAGAAAAATTTGGTTTCATACCCAGAAGGACATTTGGGACAATGTGCACGCTGTGGCTAACGCATGCCAGTCCACAGCCTCTGGGGCACTAGTATTCTTGGACCAACAGAAGGCCTATGATAGAGTAAACTGGGAATACCTCAGGGCCTGCCTCCACCAATTTCGCTTACCCCTCGCTTCATCAGCTGGGTGATGATGCTTACGGAATCTGCAACAATGGCAGTTCGTGGCCCTGGCTTCCTCACGGAAGTAGTCCGCCCTCAAAGGGGCCTATGCCAAGGGGACCCCCTTAGCCCACTCTTATATAACTTCAGCCTTGACCCACTACTTCGAAACGTGAATGCCCGCCTCACTGGGGTCCATGCACCAGGCCAAGCCCTAGTCAAGATGATGGCGTTTGCAGATGATTGTGTGGTCAGGGTGTCTAATAATCAAGATGCACGTGCGCTTGAAGCTCTCATCCAGGAGTATTCCTGGGTAAGTAATTCTGCACTGAACGCCTCCAAAATATATAAGCATCCTCCTTAGTCAGTATTAAACCTGATGGGCGCCAACGACTAGTGCCCAGCCTGGCCCGTCTACTCGCACATGTGCTCGCCTTACCTGCTCACCCCACGCCGCCCCACTTGTGCTCCCCTTTGCGCCACGCCCTACCATAGGGCCTGTCCGCAATCTGGGCGTGTGGGTAGAGGCAGGCGGGTATGCCTCAGCAGTAATGGAAAGTCATATTCTAGACAAAGTGATGAAGCGCATCGCCTCCCTCAGAGCCCACCCTACTTCCCTTACTGGCAGGGTTGTTTTAGCTAACTCTATGCTCCTCTCCAAAGTCTGGTTTGGAGCCCACGCCATCGCCTTCTCCTCAGGTTTTTTTCAAATTTATGTATGCCATTCTACAAGGGTGGCTATGGTCAGGTCACCCACCGCCAGTGTGGCTTGAGGTCATGTTTGGCCCTCATCGTCATGGTGGCATGGGCCTGCTCGACTTTAAAGCCCATGTTGCCAAGATCCTGGTCACCTGGATTGCGGCTGTCACCGCCCCTATGCTCCCCTCCCAACACTGGTCCCACGCGGCCCGCTCCAACTTCTCCCGCGCCTTGGGCCTCAACAATTCATCAAACCTCACTCATTGATGAATTTCTGGCTTCCCACCCATCGGCCACAGGCCCTCACGGTACTAAACACCACTTCAAAAGAATCCTCCTCTCCATGTGGAGCGCTGAGTGGAGAATTTGTATTAGTGGACACACAGCCCAGAGAGGCCGCCCCTCTCCTCGGTTCACACATGAGTTCAGGGTCTACCCATTTAAGATGGCTTGATCCTCACATGGCCCCATGTCCTATCCAGGGTGGACTACCTGGATATGATGGACATCCCTTATTCCCTTGAGGCCCAGAAGACTATTTGGAAATACGCACACCATCCTCTGTTGCAGCCTCATATCCGTTCTCATGTGTGGCCTGCCTGAGGTGGGTGTACCATATGGCTGAGCGCTCTAATGCTTTACACTCATCCTGCGTCGTGTGTGGCCAGTATGGAACGCTGTTCAACCGCCTGGAGAAGTGCCCTACCTCTAAAACAATATGGCGTGAGGTGCAACGTCTGCTTGGCCAGGATCAGGCACATTCCTTCAGTCTGTAAAGAGATATGTTTGCTATATCCATGGTATCCCCTCTTCCACCCTCCCTCCGTGCTCTGGTGGTCGCAATTGCCAATTGGACTATCCACACGATTGTCTTGGATGCCATATCAGGCTCCACCCCCACCCTCCCAGAAGCTGTCCACAGATTCTGGTCCCATTTGGTGGACCACTTTCAAGCATGGATGGTTGGTTACCTCCCACCGCGTCACCATCATCTGGTCTCCCCCTGGATCCCGATTTGGTTCATCAACTCAGACCCCTTCCTCCACACATGTTTAATTGTGGTTACGGCCCCTTTACACGTTCCCTCCTCCTCCCCATAGTGGCGTTCCAGCTGGCAACAAGAGATAGCATCGCTTCTCTGGGGTGCCTTCCCTGTTACTAAGTTTCGTTTTCTGTCATGTTTACATTCAGAAGTTTCCGTCCCCTGGTCGGCCTTCCCCACAATAAATTAAATTAATAACTAAGTGCCCAAATTTAGCAGGTGAAGGATGCTTACACCAATAAAACCAACTACTGATGCACAAACTTTGAAGGCCAATGGGCGGAGAATAGAAAAATTCAGAACTCCATTGATCGGCTAAATCAGCAGATCAATAATCTCAATGAAGATGTTACCTCTATTGATAAAAGTTGAACAATATTCTCCACGGAGAAGTAAACCATTGCAAGAAGTCAATTAAGGACTAGGCCCAAGTATAATCTGTCCTGCAACTACAAACTGCTATACTGAATGAGGAAATTGTGAAACTAAAGTCAAAAAATTGAAACTGTATCAACAAAGAAAATGAAATCAACAATCAAATTTAAGCATTAATGATGGGCATTGCCAGTGTGCCATGAACCATTTGACTGGAAATACTTCTCAATATTATGAGGATGAAGCTTCCAGAAGTATCTACTGAAAAGGATGTTGGGCCATATCAACAAATGCCTATCAATATGGTTTCTTTGGCTAAGCCAAATTCCTTAAACCATGGGAAAGTGCCTAAGCGCCTCAATACGCCTGGTTTGAGCCAGCAAGCAAGTAATTTTGATAACCATGAGCGGAAGAATGATAAATAAAAAACATCATACTTGCCTGCTTTTGACAAGTATGGAAGTTTAACCAAATTTGTCAAAATGCTTTGAAATGGCCATGCATGGGGACAGTGACCGTAACAAAGAAGCCACTATGATCAACTGCTTAGATGATTGGAGTATTGAACTAATTATGCCTCAAATGGATGAAAATCAAACCTACACTAAGGTCAAAAAGGCTGTACTTCGTGAATTTGGAGGTTAAAAATGAATGTCAGATAGAAGAACTAAGTTCATAAACATTTTCTTTAAGAAAGACGAAACATTTGAAAATTATTTTAGATCAATTCTATCACAAAGCTCAAGTTCTTTTAGGCGCAAAGGCTACGTTAAATTTTGACGCTAAGATTACATTACAACATGCAGTACAACCTTGACAAAATTTTTCAAAAACTTTATTGCCTGATTTTGTGCAAAATTTTTCGATGTCTGAACTAGTTGATTATCTGCGCAGATGTTCAAAAAATTATGATCATCCCAATACTAGGTACTATGAGGACCTGCTGCCTCTGCAGAAAAGACCTTTGAAACCAATAAGAAGACTTACAGTAATCCTCCTGTGAAAACTGAGCAAACCAAAAATACAAAGGCCCTACGCTCCTTGAATAAGATTACTTGCTACAACTGCAATTGTAAAGGGCACTTTGCTTCCCAATGCCTTCAGTGTAATGTCAATGTTATCCTTATGGATAACGCGCAGGTGGAGAGAAAAGAACAAGATGACTAGAGGTGGGACGCTCTATTGTGCCAAAAACACCTGTCCCACCTGAATGACAAAAGCACTTAGGCCGCTGGGCCTCAATTACCAACAAAACGAATTATTTTTTAGTACTAATTGAAGATTCTACAAAAATACATGCGATAACTCGCTCTCAGAGTAATGTTATTACACCTGAAGCCTATGAAGTAGTTGCTAAACCATATGTGCAACAAATACTTGAGAAAATTCTGGCTTAGGGGCTGAAAAAGCAGCAGATGCCTCAAGCTTAAAGGGGTGAATATAGCTTTGTAATTGACAAATTCATCAATGCATGTCCTAGTATCAGAAATACTATGAAACACACGCTTAACTCTTAATATTCTTCTCATATTCACCTATTAAACTCTATTAATTGTTATTACTCTGAGTTCACTTACGCGGATATTCTGTAAACAAAACTAAAGCTGTAGCTATTGTTGATAGTGGAGCACCTTTAAACATTGTCTCCAAGAAGCTGGTCAAGAAGGTGAAATTTGCTCCAAAAATTGACCACAATTGGGAATATGGTACCGTAGACCTTAACAGCACTAAGAGTGAAGGAGCTTACAGCGCCCTTCCGTTGCAATTTGGAGCTTTGTTAGTAGCTGCACTCTAATATTGCTTTCCAACGCCAATTATGACATATTAATTGGAACTAGGTTTCTAAGGACCTATTGACTCTCGTGAAATATTAAAGAAAACATATACACCATATTGGGTCAATCACTCCCAATTTACTACTGTCATGTCAATACAAAGCCCACATGACGTCGCAAAAACTTTATTAATTTATTTTTACCAATGAGATTCTACCAATGGGATATATTCAGCGGGGAGACCAAAGTTTCCCCATGCCAACCACCATAAGCGAAAATTGAGTAATACATCTATGAGTGAATAAGGATATGACAATAGCTCCAGGCCATCAACTGGTTATGAGGACTGGGACTATGCTGGATATTATAGAAGGATTATATAGGGATGTCATACCTCCTTGGAATCGTTCTCAGGTGGAACCTAGTTTAGCACCTGGAAACTTACACCAAGGCATGTGGAAATTGATTTCCTATTAGAAAATTTGACTAACTGAATTATTAAGGTTAAAAGATATCAAGTAGTCGCATTTGTGCATCTGATTCCAAGGGATGAGATAAAATCAACTGTCTAATTTGGCAATTTATCTGAGTTCATTTTACTGACTGAAAGCCTTGGGGCACATACTGTAAATCCTCGAGAATCATTTACTGGATTATCAGAACAACAGATGGATGAAGTACTGAAGTTATTTGAACAATATTCCAAAATTTTGTCAAAGATGACCAAGATTTAGGTTATGAAAAAGTAGTACGGCATTTTGTTGCCATTGGAGACCATGTGCCTATTAGAAAGAGGAAAATACAACGCCTCTGGGCTAGTGACAAGGTAGTCAGAGAAGAGTTAGACAAACTATTGAAAAGTGAATGAATTCCCCTCAAAAAGCCTGTAAGCCAGCCCAGTTTTGTTTGTGAATAAAAAATATGGCAGCAATCAAGTTGTGATTGATTTCTAGCACCTCAATGCCATTACAAAATAGGATTCATATCCATTTCCCAGAATTGATGATGCCCTGGACCATCTGGGAGGGACGAAGTATTCTATAGCAATGGACCTTATCTCCAGATACTGGCAAATTGAACTTCCTCAAGAGGAGCAGGAGAAGTAAGCAATGATTTCTGTTTAAAAGATGTCTCAACTGACACACATGCCACAGGGGCTGTGCAATATGTAGTAACCTTTCAGCGTTCAATGGACACAACTTTGTGGGACCTTAAAATATCCTGCTTACTGGTGTACCTGGATGATATTAATGTCTTTTTGTGGACATATTCCAAACATCTAGAGCACCTTGAACATGTTTTCAATTGGCTATTGAAAGCCAATCTGAAGATAAAACCTAGAAAATATCAATCCTTTAAAAAAAATTTGGAATACCTCAGGTTTGTCATTGATTCCAAGGGCTTTTGGCCTAAAACTCAAAATGTGGAGTCAAATAAAAATATGCAAGCTCTTTAGTATAAAAATGTTCAAGTATTCTTAGGCATGGTAGAATACTATCAAAGTTTTTTAGAAGGGATTGTAAGGATTGCAGAGCCCCTATTTCATTTACTACAAGGAGAAGTTTGTTTTGACCATCTAGTACTAAAAAAAGGAGAAGTTCGTTTTTGCTGAGCAAATGAGTATCAGCAAGCTTTGAGGCTTTGAAACTACAATGATCATGGCGCCTGTCCTCCAATATACAGATTTCAACAGGCCTTTTATCATGCAAACTGATGCCTCATTGAATGCAATTGGGGGTATGCTATCCCAGGTTGGGGATGATGGTGAGGAGCATTAGGTTGCTTATTGCAGCAGGATGCTGAATAAGCATTGAGCATAATTATATAATGACTGAGAAAGAGTGTTTGGCTGTCATCTACTAATATAAACAATTTTGGGTGTACATTCATGGCAGCAAGTTTCAAGTAGTGACGGATCACACCTCATTATAATGTCACCATAATCTTAAAGAGCTGAGGGACAGTTAGCTCTCTGGGCTCCAAAACTACAGGTGTATGACTATGAAATAACTCATAAAGCTGGAGAGGCCCATCAAAATGCAGACGGACTATCACAATTGCCTATTATAGCTGTCCTTAGCAGTTTGGACAATGAGCTTCATGAAAAAAGATGATTACTCAAAAGTATGGGGATGAGCCGCCTGAAGTACAAAAGATGATTGAAAAGGCATTAACTGACACCAAATATTGAAATGGAGTTTTATACAAGCTTAAGCCCAAGGGGTAGCAAAGAATTTTCCCAAAACCTTCAGAACAGATAAAAGATAATTACAAAAGACCACAAGGATGTTGGGAGCAGAAGACTGACCAAAACGCTAGAATTTCTCTAATCTAGTTACTATTGTATTCCATGCGATTTGATATTCAAGACGTACTTGATAAATGCCATTTATGCCAAATTACAAAGCCTATGAAGTCACATGTGAAATATCTTTGATCAAACCCAACCGGCCTGGCATACCATGTCAATTGATTTAGTTGGCTCTTTGCCTGTGAGTAACCTATACAACAAATATATAATTATTGCTATTGACCATCTGATGAAATGGATAGAAGCAAAAACAATTCAAGGCATTGGGGCTTTATCTACTGCCATGTTTAATATGGACTGAATTATTTATGATCACAGCTGGTACAAGAAAATCTTGATGGATAACGGCATGTATTTTATTGCCTAGATGGTGCAACAGTTGAACAAGTTTTTGTCCTTCAAGGGATTGTTGTCAATACTGTACCATATTTAGACTAATGGTATAGTAAAACGACTGAATGGCACTCTAGTCAGCATATTGCGCAAAAAAGCAGCCTCAGCGCCTTCATAATTGGCTGCTTTAATTAGCCTTACTGTATATACATACAATATTGTACATTAAAGCAGCATGGGCCATTCTCCAATTCAACTCCTGTATGGTAGACTGCTAGCTTTACCTCCGTCATTATATTTGGTACTCAATTCAACTGAGGCAATTGGCCCAAAGAGTTATGTTGAGCAATTTGCAAAGACCTTAATCAAGTTGCTATTTGAAGCCTATCAGAATTTGATTAATCGAAAAGCTAGTCACAAAAGCTATGAAAATGTAAATGAGCTAATGTGTCTAAGTTCAAGGAAGGAGACTTATTACTGTATTGTGCCACTCATAGCGCAGGCCATATACACAAGTTGGCCTCACTTTGGAAAGTTCTGTTTATTATATTGGAGAATTCATCCAAAGATGTATATACCATTAAAGATCAAAGTGGCTGGGTTGTAAATTGAGCATGTCATGTTTACATGACCTTATAGAGGGCACCAACAGCATAACAAGGATGGGTGGCAGGAGGTCCAGAAGGTGAAAATTTAAGCCCTTCCTGATATCAAACACACCTTGGATCAACGCTGGGTACAGGCTCGGTACGCCCAGGTTGTACAAGTGAGGAGCATAAATTACAGCCCCTGTTTTGGCTCTAGGGTTAAAACAAATTGATTTTAAATTAAAAGATGATGGGTTGATTCAGTTAATTGGGGAACGGGGGTTCAAAGCACATTCCATTTATGGAATTGCAAGCTTGGGTCAGGTTCAACTTCAGTTGATTTCTTGAGTAAAGTCGATTTTAAAGTATGTGACCCTTTTAGACAGAAGCATGCGCCTATTGGGGCACCAAGGCTTGATACCACTTTCACCAATCCAAAATTTCCCTGAGTTGGCTTAAGTATCTTTCCTCAAGATCAAAAATTCTTGTTATCATCTTCCCAATAAACCTCATGGTTGTTTTACATTTTTTATATATGGACTTGGGTGCACCTGTGCGTGGACCTCTTTGAGTAGGTCTTGCGACATGTTAGCCTATTTATTTTATTTAAAATCTCAAAGCCTCAGGCACACCACTGGTCCTACCAGGTTCCTTTCAAAACCCGGTCACCAGTGCACTTTACCCCTGTACCAAACTCAGTTAGGAGCAGCCTTCTGGGCCATGGCCAAGTTCTGAAGCTTGCTCGAGTAATTATTAGTTTCACATTACTCAACACCATCGCCCTACGTCTTCTTAGCTCCATCTCCCTCTGCTGTTATATTTTATGTGCACTTTGTCGATTAGTTGCCTTGCTTTGGTCCCGTGCTTCATGCACCGCCAAGTTGGGAACTGGAGAGTTATATATACTCTCTTGACATTAGATGAACAACCTCTTGATTTTCATGCACAAACTTATTACACGTGGGACTTTTTGCAAAGTGCACATAGTGTGCATCAGCTGGTGGCCATGGCTGCGGTAGGGCTCACCACTGTTTCTGCATTTTGCGGAGGGTTTGAGCTTTCCAGCATTTTTCTCAACACCTCTGACCAGTGAGTACTCATCCTTCTTTCCTATACCTAGTGATATGGACACCTCACGATCTGAGAGTCATGATTTCCCAACTTTCCAAATTTAATAAAACCTAACACTAAAAAATTGTTTTTTCTTTGTCACTGCATTTGGATGGTGCAAACAGGATCATCAACAAAGAGCCTGGTGGTGTTGGTCTTGGATAACGTTGTACAACCTGTCGTCAAAATGGGCATAGGGTCATTCTTGGCCCAATACGTCTTTTATAATGACGTTTCCATATACACTATTGAGCCATGTCTCTCCCAAATGGCTCAGATATGGAACACATTTTAGTATATCAGATCACCCCAGCAAACCCACGCTTGACCATAACCTTGACCTGCGGAACCCAGGAGGTGGAAAATATGTTATAACTACAATACAAAGACGTTTATGCAGTTGGTGAAGATATAGAGGAATATGTAGCCTCAGTTTAAAGAGTGGCTAAATATCCCTCTCCGTTTTTTTGATGCAGAAACGTACCCTGAGGGTATGCTAGACCCTGAAGAATAGTTAGGCGGTGAAGCATTGGCGTTTTCTGCTATAAATAAAGATCACTCAGTTTATTTTGGCTTAACTGCTACCATTTCATCCCCATCAAGGAAATTCAGCATTACTATTTGGTGGATAATGGAGCCTCTGAAAATTTTATGGACCAAGACCTAACCGACTAACTTGTGCTAAGTTATTTGCCTGGTGTTATTGTTAGAGTAGGACTTCCCAAGATATTCCCAAGCTGAAAATTCAGTGGTTATTGTATTATCAAGTTCTCAGGTATCATTTGTCAGACCAATTACAAACTAACAAAAACTTGTACCCCATAATTTTGGGTGTAAAGTGGTGGCGAAAGTTTGATGTCAGGACCAACTTATGAGATAATACCCTAATCCTGACTTTGAAGGATGGTCACAATGTTGTTTGTTGCTTTGGCTGAAGCCATATTCAGGGCTATTTGACCCACTGGCCAAGTTCTTCACACTCTCAGTCTTGCCCAGTGATGAGGCCCTCGGTGGAGGTTCCCCTACCTTCCTTTTTGAATAGATTGGAATCTTCAAATCTTGCGGCGTCAGATAATGCACTACCAGATCATTCAGAGTTTGAATAAGAGTTCAAGCTCACCGATAATTTTGTGCATATCTCCTCCCCAATTTACCCATTGACAGTGTTGGAGGAAGCGACCTTAGACATGTGGGTTAAGGAGCAGTCAGTCTCAGGTGCTATTTTTCAGCGAACCTCCCATGTATGTTCCTCACTTCTCTTTGTAGAGAAGGCTGACGGTACCTTAAGCCCATGCATAGACTGAGGAATCTCAACAATGTCATTGTACCAGACCTACATGCCATTTCTTTGGATACTCAGATTGCGCGCTATGTAGAGAAGGCAGAAAGTCTTCTCTAAACTGGACTGCCTCAGTGCGTTCAACCAGATCCAGATTAAGAAGGGACAGGAGGTTTAACCGAATACTGTACCAGAAAAGGAATCTTCCAATTTTGGGTTATGCCCTTTGGGCTTAAAAATGCCCATGATATCTTTTAACGTCATATCTGATGCGGCTTTGGAGGACCTGCTAATGGTATGCGCAGTAGCTTACATGGACGATATTTTTTTATTCTCCCTGATAATGAGTCCCATGAAGTACATCTTCAGTAGGTGGTATAGCGTTTGAGGGCTTCCAAACTTACGCTGAAAATCAGTAAGTGTGAGCTCTTTAAGTCCCAGGTCACCTTTTTGGGCAACATCGTGTTTGACCAAGGGCACATGATAGCTCCAGATAAGGAGAAGGAGATTCGTGAGTGGCCCACTGAAACTTCAGTCAAAGAATGGAGAGAGATTTTGGAATGTGTACGTTCCTCAAAAAGTTCACATCTGCTCTTTCTGAGGTTTCAGAACCCTTGTATAAGGCCAGTGGTGCAAAAGTGCTTCAGTGGTCCCCTTTTTGGAGGATGCCTTCCAAGCAGTACTGTGTACATTGCTGTCCACTTCCTTTCTTCACCATGTCAACCCCAAAAAAAGAATTTATTGTTGCTTTAGATGTCTCCAACTTTGCCATAGCGGCGGCCCTATTACAAGTAGGCGAAGATGGAATAGAGCATCCATTGGGATATTTTTCTAGGAAAATGTCTTTGCCTAAGTTAAATTACACCACTTACAACAAAGAGTTTATTAGCAGTGGTTGAGGCGCAGACTTATTTGCGTCATCACTTGCATGGCTCATCACAGCCCTTCTGCATACATATAGATCACTGTGCCTTACTGTACTACTGCGCACCTCATGTCTTAACCCCATTGCAAACCCACTGGCATGAGACCCTAACCCAATTTGAGTTTTCTTATGAGTTTAAAAGGGCAAGTAGGATGGTTTGGCGGATGCTTTTAGCCGCAACGCTGAATTAGCTCTCAATCCTAAGGAGGTGGAGGTGCATAATACCCATGTAATGATTCACCAGGTAAGATTGTGTCTCAACTTTCTTCTCTATTGGATAATGGGACAGCGCTTGCTTTCTCTAAAAAAATGCGAAAGAATATGGTATGTTCAGAAAGGTAGCCCTTAATCAGCCTTTGTTGGCCAAATATACTATGGTCCTTTCAAAGAGAGCATTTAATCAGGAGGTTTTTACCAGAGGTTATCATGTAAAGGATGAGATGGTTTAATTTAAGGAACGCCTAACTGTCCCTTCTGGACCGCTTCGCCTGGAAATCATCTAGGACCATCATGACGGAATTATCGTTGGTCATCCTGGGAAGGCGAAGACCCTTGAGCTTGTCCACCGCACTTAAAATTAGAATGGATTATCCACTAAGATGGGCAGATATTGTAAAGCTTGGCTTGTCTCAACCAGATGAAACCAAATTCCAACCTTTAGCAGGGTTGTTGGTACCAGTTCAAAAGGCTGATGGGCCTTAAATTTTCCTATTGGTTGATCTTATTGTAGAATTGCCTTTATCTGATGGCTAATATTTTATCATAGTGTTGGTGGACCGGTTTACAAAGTTTTCACACTTTATCCCTTGTAGAATCACAGTCACCGCAGATGAGATGGCTAAGCTTTTTGTTACCAATGTTTTCGCTCTTCAAATGGTCCCCCAAGATATAATTAGCGATCAAGTACCTCAGTTTACCTCTGTCTTTTGGGAAGAGTTGTGTAAGACTCTGAAAATCCGTCCCTGCCATTCAACTGCCTATCCCCCTAATACAATGGGCAGAATGAGCAATTGAACCAGTTCCTCGAACAGTTTTTGCAGTGTTACACTGCCGCAGATCACTCAGATTTGGTTTCCCATATCTCCGTGGCCCAATTCAGTTATAACAACGCACAACATGCATCAATCGCTTGTTCCCACTTCTTTGCCAACTATGGCTTCAATCCCGCCTTCAACATGTAGTCCAGTTGTGGATCTAAGGTCCAAACGGTGGTGGACTTTGCAAAAATGGTCAATAAGGTACATCAAGTGGTGAGAACAAATTTAGATGCGGCAATGCAGGCTTACAAAGAGAATGCTGATGGTAAGAGATAAGTTGGACCTGCGTACAAAGAAGGAGATCTCGTGATGCTAAATGCTAAAACATCCCAATTAAGCAACCATGCAAAGAAATGAGATTAAAGAGGATTAGGCCATACCGCGTTGTCAAAAAGGAGGGCCACGCCTCATACCATTTGGATCTCCACCCCTCATTTTATATCTTTTCAGTATTCTATGAAAGAAACCTCGTGTTGTTGGAGGGCCCCCTCCTCTGACTCCCAAGGCTTATCTCATGGATGGGATGCCAGAATGGGAAATAGAGGAGATTGTAGCCTCTTGTTGGGTAAGAAGAATACTTGAGTATCATGTATCCTGGAAGGGATTTGATGCAGTGGAGAACAATCGGGCCCCAGTGTGAGATTGCGCCCATGCCTAAGATCTAATTGTAGCATTTCTCAAGCGTTTCCCTGAGGCTGCAGGATCAAAGTTTAACTAAGCTGTGCTGCCATGATTTTGGCCCCAGACACAAAAATTTTTTCTTTGGCGAATGCTCCTGGAGGGGGTGGAGCCCAAAAAAAGAGAAGAGGGTAATCTCTTGTTTACATGACCTTATAGAGGGCATTAACAGCAGGGACGAGGCTGGGTGGCAGGATGTCCAGAAGGTGAAACTTCAGGTGCTTCCTGATCTAAAACACTTTGGATCAACGCTGGTACAGTCTATGTATGCCCAGGTTGTACAAGTGAGGTGCCTAAAGCACAGCCTCTTGTTTTGAATCTAGAGTTAAAATAGAAGAGTTTTAAATTAAATGATGATGGGTTCATTTGGTCAATTGGGGAACAGGGGTTTAAATCCATTCCACTTCCGAAATTGTAATCTTGATCAGGTTCTACTTCAGTTAACTACTCAATTAAAGACAAATTCATGGTATTTGACCCTTTTGTATGGAAGCGTGCGCCTATTGGTGCACTAAAGCTTGGTATCACATCCACCAATCCAAAATTTCCCTGAGGTGGCTTAGCTATCTTTGCTTAGGACCAACGTTTCTCGTTGGTCATCTTCTTATTAAACCCCATATTCGTTTTACATTTTTATATATATGAACTTGGGCGCACTTATGCATGATCCTCTTTGAGCAGGTCTTGCAACGTATTAGCCAATTTATTTTATTTAAAATCCATAAATCCTCAGGTACACCACTTATCTTACCAAGTTTACTCCAAACCCAGTCACCAGTGTACTCTACCCCTGTAATAAACTCAATTAGGAACAACCATCTGGGCCATGGCCAAGTTCTGAAGCTTGCTTTAGTTACTATTACTTTCAAAGTGCTCAACACCCTCGCCCAATGTATTCTTAACTCCAGCTCCCTCTGCGGGACTATTTTCATGTGCACTTTGACAACGGTTTCTCTTGCTTAGGTCTGGTGCTTTGTGCACCACCAAGATGGGAGCTGGAGAGTTATAAATACTCTCTTGATAGAGTACATGCTAAGTTTCTTCATATGTATCATAAAAATAATAGCAAAAATATGATAAAGAATAAAAACTATAGTAAAATAAAAACAAGAATAACAGATTGTATTCACAAGAAAAAAAAAAAGAAGACTTTAACAATTAAGAACATAAATCTTTAATTCATAGATTCCAAGGCCTCGTCACCACTGGTGCTGGATGAACCTTCTTCAGGAGGGGAGGATAGTGAGATAGAACCATGGAAGCCTTTAGTAGTGTAGGAAATATGCAAATCTCATTCAAGTCTCACCTGATAAGCCCCTGTAAGAGATGTGCCATACCAAAAAGGCTCAGCACCAGGCACGGTGGTCTAGCTTAGAATAGGCTCTAAACTAAAGGAAATGACCATTGGAAGGGACTCTGAAACAGGCGAGAGAGGTTTGACTCTTTTGAAAATGCCACATAAAGGAAAATACAGTCAGCGAGAAGGCTTTCAAGACAAGGGTAAATTGGTGGAGAAACACTTTCATGTGAAAAATCTGTGAATGGGCTTCATCTAAAACCCTGCAAAAGTCAGGCACAGTCTCAGTGGAAAGAAAGGAAGAAGGGAAGCAAACGCATGCGCCCAGTAGAGCCATCTGATGGATTTATTTTTAGAATCCTTTTGGCAGGCTTTTACAGAGGGCTTGGTATATTACAATGATGTGCCAAACTTTTGAAACCCAACTTTTGATGCCCAAAAGACTTTAATTTTGGTATGGACCACCGTGGGAGCGCACCAAAGCCTAGCTACTGATTTAGAAAAAAGAAGAGCACGATTAGCCTCAAAAATATCTAATGGGGCAATCTCAGGCTCAATGGCAAGCACAGATGAAAGTAGGCTTCCACAAGTTCTGTCATTGAATCAAGATCAAACCCTGATAAAGACACATTACCCGTGTGAAGGAAAGAAATAAGATGTAGGAAGGAAGACTTGAAAAAGTGAGAACAGGAAGTCAGTAAGGAGAACACCATCTGAAGCAAATTGATGTTGAATGAGAGTTTCTTTGGGCTGGCTGACTTCAGGAGCACAAAGAGTCAAGGAGATGGTTGAGGGAGGATCACGCTTGACCCATCTGGATAGTCATTGTTCAAAACTCAAGGCCAGGAGTCCCTTTTGGGATCGTTGAAGATTGCTGAAGTTGCAACAGGATTTAAAGTTGACCTTTTAAGAAAGAATAACTGGTTGAACCAGTTTAAGAGATCAAAGGCGACATGCCTTAGTTTACCATAGCACACCGCATTGAAGTGTCAAGTTCTAAGAAGACTCGTTTATCTGAGGCTCAAAGGCTATTTACATAGCGCTCATATTCTAAAGATTTGAGAAATGGACATTGTGACCAGAAAGAAGGGTACCTGCCATTTTTATTCAGTCAAGGTGGGAGAAGCGTCGAGTAGTTGACTGAAATTTAATCATTGGGTAAATTTTATAGGAACATAATAATATTAGCTTATGCCTAATTTATCATAGAGTATAACAAAGATATCAGTAATTATGGATCAGAATTTTAAGTCTATGAAAAGCTTGAAATCCACAGCCTTGCAATACCACTTAATAATATTTGACAAGTTAACATGGGCCCAGGGTCTTTGTTGGTTAAGTTGGACTTAATAATAGTTTATTTAATGTCATAGGCTCGTGGGCTTTGTTGGTCTATGTCAAAATTAGTTTTTAATGTTGATCAAGCTTTATATAAAATTAATAACTAATTAGTGGGGCGGTTTGCCTTGGTATGTGCTACCGTTGCTCAAAAGAGGTAATGGTTTAATTATGTTCAGACGCGTCACAGGAAACGCTGCTTTAAAACAATTGTCAGTTTGACAACAACCATGAGGCTGAGCTGAGTTACTGCTGATCCTCATAGTTTGTAGACCCTCAGAAGCCCTCATTGAATATGCTGGCTAAGTTCCAATGAGGAAATAGGTGTCATGGGTAAGGTGTGGTTAATATCAAACCCTATAAATTATCTTTTTAAATTTTAAATATAAATTTATTGCAGGGAAGGCCGACCATGGGATGGACACTTCCGAATATGACTCAGACGAGACAAAACTTAGTACCAGGGGAGGCACCCCAGAGAAGCGATGTTATCTCTTGTTGCCAGCGGGAACGCCACTTATGGGAAGGGGGAGGGAACGTGTGTAGGGGGCGTAGCCACTATTGAGCACGTGTGGAGGAAGGGGTCTGATTTGATGAACCAGACTGGGAACCAGGAGGAGACCAGCTGTTGGCGACGTGGTGGGAATTATCCAAACATCCACGCTTGAAAGTGATCCTCCAAATGAGACCGGAATCTGTGGACAGCTTCAGGGAGGGTGGGGATGGATCCAGCGATGGCATCCAAGACAATCGTGTGATTAGTCCACATGGCGATTGCAACCACCAGAGCATGAAGGGAGGCTGGGAGGGGGAGGCCATTGATGAAGCAAACATATCTCTTGACAGACTGAAGGGATGTGTTTGATCCTGGCCTAGCAGACGTTGGACTTCGCGCCATATTACTTTAGAGGTGGGGCACTTCTCCAGGCGGTGAAACAGCGTTCCATACCTGCCACAAACGACACAGGATGAGTGTAAAGCATTAGAGCGCTCAGCTGTACGATACACCCGCCTCAGGCAGCGCCACACATGGGAGCGGACTTGAGGCTGCAACAGAGGATGGTGTGCGTATTTCCAGATAGTCTTTTAGGTCTCAGTGGAATAAGGGATGTCCATAATGTCCAGGTAGTCCACCCTGGATAGGACTTGGGTTCGAATGGGGATCACGCCATCATGGATGGGTAGCCCCTGTACCTCTTGTGTGAACTGAGGAGAGGGGCGGCCTCTTCAGGTTGTATGTCCACTAATACGAATTCTCCACTCTGCGCTTCGCATGGAGAGTAGGATTCGTTTGTAGTGGGTTTTGGTCCCGTGAGGACCTGTGGCTGATGTGTGTGATGCGAGGTATTTCATCAGGGAGTGGGGGTTTGATGGATTGTTGAGGCCCAAGGCTTTGGAGAAGTTGGAGCGGGCCGCGCGGGACCAGTGTTGGGATGGGAGTGTAGGAGCAGTGACGGCCGCAATCCAGGTGCCCAGGATCTTGGCGGCATGGGCTTTGAAGTCAAGTAGGCCCATGCCACCATGATGATGAGGGCCAAACATGACCTCTAGACGTACTGGTGGAGGGAGGCCTGACCAAAGCCAACCTTGTAGCAAAGCATACAGGGATTTGAAGAAGCTTGGGGAGAAGGGAATGGCATGGCTCGAACCAGACTTTAGATAGGAGCATAGAGTTGGCAAGAACAACCCTGCCAGTGAGGGTAGTAGGGTGGGCTCTGAGAGAGGCGATTCGCTTCGTCACGTTGTCCAGTATATGGCACTCCATTACTGCTGACGCGTATCCACCTGCCTCCAACCACACGCCCAGATGGCGTAGTGGTCCTAAGGTAGGTCGTGGCACAAAGGGGAGCACCAGTGGAGCGGTGTATTTTGAGTTAGTAAGGCGTGGTTGTGGGCGAGCAGATGGGCCGGGTTGGGAACTACTTGCTGGGGCCCAGCAGTTCTGAAACTGACCAAGGAGGATGATTTCAGTTTTGGAGGCGTTCAGTGCCGCGTTGCTTACCCGGGTATATTCCTGGATGAGGGCTTCAAGCGCGCGTGCATCTTTGTTATTAGACACCCCCACCACGCAATCATCTGCAAATGCCATCATCTTGACTGTGGTTTGGCCTGGCACATGGACCCCAGTGAGTTGGGCATTCACATTTCGCAGTAGTGGGTCAAGGCTGAAGTTGTATAAGAGTGGGCTCAGGGGGTCCCCTTGGCGTAGGCCCCTTTGAGGGCGGACTACTTCCGTTAGGAAGCCAGGGCTCACGCACTGCCATTGTTGCAGATTTTATAAGCAGCCTCACCCAGCTGATGAAGCGAGGGGAAAGCGGAGGTGGTAGAGGCAGGCCCTGAGGTATTCCCAGTTTACTCTATCATAGGCCTTTTGTTGGTCCAAGAATACAAGTGCCCCGAGGCTGTGGACTGACACATTAGCCACAGAGTGCACGTTATCCTAAATTGACCTTCTGGGGATGAAACTGAATTGTTCTGGAGAGATGGTGGCAGATTCTACAGTCCCTAAATGGTTAGCCATGATTTTTGTTAAAATTTTGGTGTCTGTGTTTGTTAGAGAAATGGGGCGCCAGTTGGCTAAGTCATGCCTATCCCCTTTCTTGAAGAGTGTGACCGTAAAGGCCTCATGTCCTCCTGATAGGAGGCGCGTTTCCAACAGGCTTTGGTTGAGTGAGGCTAGCAGCAATGGGGATATATATTTAAAATATTTTTTGTAGAACTCATATGGAATGCCATCTGGGCCTGGGCATTTTCAGTTTGGCGCACCATGAATGGTAGTCCATAATTGTTCAGAGTAATTAAATTCATTATTTCCAGGTATCAGAAAACAGTGCGGATATGAGCTCTGTCAAAAAATTCCGCCATTTCGGCCAGCTGAATTGGTTCAGCTCGGTATAACTCAGAGTAATATCTTTACGTTTCAATTGCCACTTTGGCCGGTGTGTCCATAATAGAATTATCCGATCTTCGCACCTGTGTGCAGGCCACGCTCTGGCATGGTGCAAAATTTTTTTGAAGAAGTATGCGGTGCACTTGTTGCCTTTAGTGATGCGTGTGGCCTGTTTTGGACACAAACCCAATGTTTGTGTTGCCTTTCAAGTGCATTGAGGTAAGCTGCTGCCTCCACCCACTTCTGGCCCCATGCAGGGCTATATCCTGAGGCTGGAATGTTGGACTCCAAGTGGGCCAATTCTGCCAGCGCATGCGATATAACTGCCGATGTGGCTCATGAGCGTCTGGATGAGAGATGGCAATAGTGGCAGATGGTGTCTTCTTTGAAAGTTGCCCATGTGGAAATGGGGTCCGCGCAAAACGGTGCAACAAACAATTTTGCCAAAGTTGCCTCTTCCACCCACGTGGAAAATCCTGGCGAAGCGAGCTCTGGGGGCAGATTTTGCACCAATGTGGGGCCTTTGCAACTGTGACGGGTAAGTGGTATGTTATCGAGACCAGTCAGTGGTCAGAGAATTCCATTTTCGTTGTTTTGAAGTGGGAGATGTGGGGTTGGAATTTCGCCGGCGCTAGAATAAGGTCAATGCGGGTCATGGACCTTAATTGGTCATTGTGGACGTGGGGACGCGTCATGTTTTTGAGCAGTGGGGCATGTCGCGGCAGCACATCCATTAACCCAAGGGTGGCTTTTAGAATGCGTAGTTCTACGTGACCCTGTGGGGCGTGGGGTGAGGGCGGCCACCAGTCCGTTGGTGAGGTTAGCCAACAGTTTATGTCATCAATTAGGAAATAATTGGGGGGTAGCGGGAGGGATTTGACCAACAAGAAAAATTCCTGATGCTCTTGTGCACCGTTTGGGGCGTAAATGTTGACGATTGTGTGTGCAACATTGGCCCATGAGAAGGTGACAACGAGCACTTGGTCATTTAGGAATGTTTCTGAAGATGTAAATTTGAAAAAATTGTTTTTCTGAATTAGCACCCCACAGTGCTTCAACCAAAAGGATAGGGATGGTAGGAGAATTGTTTTCCAAGCTTCCTCAGAACCTCGTGGACATTGGGTTTCCTGGATGGCCAGGATATCCACGGGTAAATTGTTTTGTTAGAACTCAGTTTCCTAGCCCGGGATGGGGAGGCCTTGAGTCTGGCGATATTCAGCATCCCTAGAGTGAAGGTTTCCCCCATTGCACCTTAGGTGTGAGGGGTGAGCCCCAGGCCCACCAGCCTCTTCCAGGTCCCCACGGGCTTTCACAGCAGTGCAGATATTAGCAGCAACGCTATTGTGGTTTTTGTTAATTTTTGCAGAAAGAGTCGCGTTGGCTTTGCCTTCACTTTTTGTTTTCCTGACGTTGGACAAATTTTTTGTGGTGCGGATAAGTTTGGTGCACCATCGAGTGGGGCAATAAAATTTTTTGGTTGGGATAGGTCCCAAGTCAGTTTTGACTGGGGCTTGGGTGCAGCGATTGGGTGAGATCAAATCTCCCATCAGATCCTCAGATTGAGTGGCCCGTTTGGTTTGGCCTCCCAATCTGATTGGGTGATGGATTCCCGAGTTGCTTCCGCCATGAAGGTCTCCATGTCCTCCTGGCGTTGTGAGTGTGGGATGGTGGTAGTGGCCTTGGCCGCTTCCTTGGCTGTGGTCCTATGGGCCTGCTTGGCCTTCTTCCGCTCCTGCGGGGAGATGGGCTTTACCAATAGGTAGCAGCCTTGTGCTTCCCATGGGAAAGCCTCCTTGGTGCTTGCAGTTGGTTCATAGTGCGCCTCTCCGCTGGCCATGGCCACCGAGGGGTGCTCTTGGAATGTAACGCCCTCTTTGATGGGGCACACGTGTGCCTTATGGCCGAACGCGTCACAGTGGGTGCAAATGGGGGGCGCGCTGTCCATGGTTAACTGGAATGGGTGGGTGGTGTGCCCTGCGATATCAATAAAGGTGGAGTGTGGGATCTGGGTTAGGTCCTTTGCAATCTCCTCAGTTGGGGTCAGAACTGCAATGGCTTTGCCGGAGCACAGGTGTGGCATCAGCGTGAAACGTTGCATTTCAAAAGATTGTAGTTCACCATATATGGCGAGACCATCTTTCAGGTGTTGCTCCAAAATGTCACGTTTTACCGTAGTATGCAAAAAGTCAAACGTGAGGAAAATTTGGTTTGATTTTGTCCATCTGGTGCATTTAGTTTCGATGACCTATTGCCCTTCAGGGAGGTCGACCACTCTGCGCACCACTGCAGCCTCGTCTGCTGCTATTTTGCTTTTGAAACCTAGGTCCAGCCAACTGCGCAACATGGAGTGAGGTGCAACGTACACCGCGGTCAGGAAAATTTTGTGTACATCTTCACAAAATTTTTCCCATAGGCCATTTTTTGGATGTCCAGATACACACGGACTCCGAATTCCACCGATGAAAGTGGCTGGGAATGTGGCGTGTTGATGTACTGGTTGCATCGTGCTTGCCACGCGAGTATCTCTGGGAAAATTGTGACCGCCAGTTTTTTTAGACTTTTTCTATTCCGCCAGATTCTCCGGGGCGTTTTCAAACGTTAGAGGCCGCGGGCCTTCCGCCTGCTCCTCTTGCATTGCTTGCCCAACTGCTCCCAGACATGGGCGCAGACTAATCCCCTCTATGAGATTATCAAAATAGATTTATTCTTGAATTGAATGGGTTGCAAAAGTGTTTGCAACGTGAAAGAAAAGTTTAAGAAGGTCCTATAAGTTATCTTTAATTTCATACAAATAAAACACAATCTTTTAGCAAAACATGCTGATAGTTTATTATACAAGCTTTTTGCATTTATTATTTTTCCGTTGTATTAAGTTGAGAAATTACTTTGGATTAGGAAGATCAGGGCAGTGAGCCATTGTACAAGTAAATGACAGAATAATACAGCCTCAAAGTGACATTTCTAAGGTTTTTATATCTTAAATACTGTCACCATCTGGTCTATTGTCCCCATACAATAGGCGCTCAAAACTCCAATTTATCTCCGAAGAAGAACCAGCCAAAATGAAGTTGGCCTAAACTTCAACAAAAGGTGCTATAGTGCATTTGTAAATAATCTCCAAAAGCTTGTGAAAGATTGGCCTTCTGAATGGAGTACCTTTCTACCCAATGCTATCTTGTGTATAATACCAGCTACAACTAGTCAACCGGAAAGAGTCCTCTCCAATTGCTTTATGGTAGACATCTGGCTTTGCCCACTCTTCTTTAGTCGTGTGTGGAGGATACTGGAAGCATAGAATCACAACGTTATTGGAACAATTTAGTGGAGACGTTGATAAAACTACAAATGGGAGTTTATTCTATCAGCTTAAATAAGAAGATTCACAATCAGGCATCTGACTAAAGTGTATGTAGCGGACTTTCACAGTTTGCTTTAGGAGATCATGTTTTGTTCCACGATCACCATGTATTTTGAAGAGAGAACAATCTTTCTAACATTTTGACAGGTCATTTGAACTAATTAAGAAGACTGATATTGATGCCTACATCATTAAGGAACCCGTGGATGGTCAAATTATTAACTAAGTTCATGCAAAGTTCTTTTAAGCATGCAAGCAATAGGAGCTTATCATCCAGTCAAGGAGGGCAACGTTGAGAAACTTATATAACTGGATGATAAGCCATATATACAGCATAGTGTATCATATGAGTTGAAGTGAGCCGCGAGAATGAGCGGAAGATTATGTTGATGTAGAATCAAATTTATTTGATTAACTGATAGTTCAGTAAATTGAGGGAATTTCCAAAAAGTCTTGAGATAGAATAAAACCCTAAAATGTTGTTAATAGAGAGTTATCAAGCGGGAGGGTTAAAACTTATTTTTAATACCAAAGATTAAGAGTTAGTGGGAGAATGAGAGGAAGAGGTTTTTTAGTCAATAGCAGAGTTAGTCTTCGTTTCATATATATAATAAAAGTGTCAGTTGGGGAAATAGCTCCATTTTATATATTGGCTAATATCAAGGATCAGTGATCTTAATATCATACATCTGTTGATCAGTGGAATTTTCCTGTGCAACCAGCATAGCAAATATAAGCAATACCCTCCAAAAGTTAACAAACATTATAATGTCCACATAAGCAATTGTATAGGTTTTTATAAGTTCTCCCAAGACAGCATTAATGAACCTCTGAAAGTAAGGGGCCTTACTTCAAACCAAACGGCATGAATCTAAATTGGTAGATCGATTTCTTAGTATAAAATTAGTCAAGCTTTTCTCTCTCGTTGCAATCACTTTTTCGACTTATTCAATTCAAGTCTGAATTTAGTTTGATAATCTCACAGAGGAGATTAGTCTGCGCCCATGTCTGGGAGCAGTTGGGCAAGTAAGGTAAGAGGCACAGGTGGTAGGCCCGCGACCTCCAACGTTTGAAAACGCCCCAAAGAAACCAGCGGATTAGATAAAAATAAAAAAACTGGCGGTTACTATTTCCCCAGAATTCCTCGATTGGCAGGCGTGATGTAACCAGTACATCAACACGCCGCAATCTCAACCACTTTCATCAGTTGAATATGCAGTCTAGGTGTTCCTGGATATCCAACAAACAGCTTTGTGGGAAAAGTTTTTGTGGGGATGTGCACACTCAGTTCCAAATGCGGTGTACGTTGCACCTCACTCCATGTCACGCAGTTGGCTGGATCTCAGTTTCAAAAACAAGGAGGCAGCAGACAAAGCTGCCGCGGTGCAAGTAGTGATCATTCTCCCCAAAGGGCAATGGGTCATCAAAACCAAGCGCACCAGATGGACAAAATCCAACCAAATTTTCCTCATGTTCAACTTTTTGCCCACTACAGTCAAGCGTGCCATTCTGGAGCAGCACCTGGGAGGTCCTCACCATATATGGCGAAATACAATCCTTTGGGATGCAACGCTTTATGCTGATGCCACACCTGTGCACTGGCAAAGCCATTGCAGTTATGACCCCAACCGAGGAGATTGTAAAGGACCTAACCCAGATCCCGCACTCCACTTATATTAATATTGAAGGGCATACCACCCACCCTTTCTGGGTAACCATAGACAGCACACCCCTCATCTGCACCCACTGTGATGCGTTTGGCCATAAGGCACATGCATGCCCCACCAAGGAGGGCATCACATTCCAAGAGCACCCCTCAGCGGCCATGGCCAGCGGGGAGGCTCACTATGAACCCACCACCCATACCAAAGAGGCCTTTCCATGGGGAGCACAAGGCTGCTACCTACTAGTAAAGCCTGTATCCCCTCAAGAGCGATAAAGGCCAAACAGGCCCGCAGGGTTCGGCCAAGGAAGCAGCCAAAGTCGCTTCCACTATCCCACACTCCCAATGCCAGGAGGACATCAAAACCTTTGTGGCCGAAGCAACCTGGGAATCACTCAACCAATCAGATTGAGATGCCCAAACCAATTGGGCCACCCAATCTGAGGAACTGATGGGTGACTTGATCTCACCTGACATTTGCAACCAAGCCCCAATTGAGACTGACTTGGTCTCCAACCTACCTGAAAATTTTTTTCTGACCTGAACGTTGGTGCACCAAACTCATCTACACAGCAAAATATCCATTTGACTGCGGGGAAACAAAAAGTGAAGGCAAAAGCCAATGCGAACCTTACTTCCAAAATTAACAAATCTACTGATAGCGTTGCTGCAAACACCCACACCGCCGTGAAGGCCTATGGGGATCCAGAGGAGGATGGTGGGCCTGGGTGCCCACCCCCTCATACCTAAGGTGCAAGGGGGGAAGCCTTCACTTTAGGGACGTTGAATATTGCCAGACTCAAGGCCTCGCCGTCCCAGGCTAGGAAACTGAGTTTTTAAAATAAATTTTACCCGCGGACATCCTGGCCATCCAGGAGTCCCACTGTCCGTGAGGTTCTGAAGATGCTTGGAAAACCATGCTCCTCACTTCCCTATCCTTCTGGTCAGAGCACTGTGAGGTGCTTGTTCAGAAAAACAATTTTTTTAAATTTTTATCATCTAAATACTTCCTCGATGGCTGAGTCCTCAATGTTACATTTTTGTGGGCCAACGTGACACATGCTATATTCAACATTTATGCCTCAACCTGTGCACGAGAGCGTCAGGAATTTTTCTCATCAGTCAAATCCCTTCTATTACCACCTGACCCTTTCATAATTGCTGACATGAACTGTTGGCTAAACACACCCCCAGACCGTTGGCCTTCCTCATCTCACACCCCCAGGGTCATGTAGAACTTCACGTTCTAAAGGCCACCCTTGGGTTGCTAGACGTACTGCCACAGCATGCTCTGCTACTCAAGAACATGATGCGCCCCCACATTCTTGATGGTCAACTAAGGTACATTTCCCGCATTGACCTTATCCTTGCGCCAGTGATTTTCAATCTCATATTTCCCACTTCCACACATCAAAAATCAATCTCTCCGACCACCAGCTGGTCTTAATAACCTACCACCTACCCATCACAGTGGCCAGGGCTCCACATTGGTGCAAACTCCGCCTACCTGAACTCACATCGCCAGGATTTTCCACTTGGGTAGAATTAGCGAATTCAGCAAATGAGTTTATTTCACTGTTTTGTGTGGACCCAATTTCCACATGGTCACCCTTCAAAGCAATACCATCTGCCATGCTCACCATCTCTCCTCCCGACGCTCACAAGCTACATCAGCCAGCATCTTGCGTGCTCTGGCAGAGTTGGCACACTTGGAGTCCAACATCCCAGCCATGGGCTACAGCCCTGCTTGGGGTCAGAAGTGGGCCAAAGCAGCTGCCCACCTCAACGCACTTGAAAGGCAAAACAAACATTGGGTTTGTGTTTAGTACAGGGCCAAACACATTACAGAAGGTGGCACATGCTCCGCTTATTTTTTTAAAGAGTTCTTTGCACCACGCCAGAGTGTGACCTGCACACAGGTGCGGAGGTCGGATATTTCTGTTGCAGATAAGCTGGCCAGAGTAGTGATCAAAATACAAAAGTATTACTCCAAGTTGTACCGATCCAATCCAATTCAGCTGGCCAAAATGGCGAAACTTCTCAATAACACTCACATCTGAACCTCCCGATACCTGGAGCTAATGAACTTAATTAATTCGAATGAACTCTGGTCTGCCATCCGCAGTGCACCAAATTGGAAATGCCCACGCCCAGATGGCATTCGATATGAGTTCTATAAGAAGTACTTATATATTTATCCCACTACTGCTTGCCTCCCCTAAGCAGAGCCTTCTGGATACACGTCTTCTTTTTTTAGTACTAGATGGATACACGTCTTCTACCAGGAGGGAAAGAGGCCTTCACCATCACACTCTTCAAGAAAGGGGATAAGCTAGTCCTAGCCAACTGGCGCCCCATTTCTCTAACTAACATGGATACAAAAAATTTAACTAAAATCATGGCTAACCGTCTAGGTATTATAGCCTCTGCCACCATCTCCCCAGAACAATTTGGTTTCATACCCAGAAGGTCAATTTGGGACAATGTGCACTATGTGACTAATACATGCCAGTCCACAGCCTCTGGGGTACTAGTATTCTTGGACCAACAGAAGGCATATAATAGAGTAAGCTGGGAATACCTCAGGGCCTGCCTCTACCACCTCCGCTTTCCCCTCACTTCATCAGCTGGGTGATGATGCTTACGGAATCTGCAACAATGGCGGTGCGTGAGCCCTGGCTTCCTAACGGAAGTAGTCCGCCCTCAAAGGGGCCTACGCCAAGGGGACCCCCTTAGCCCACTCTTATATAACTTCAGCCTTGATCCACTACTTCAAAATGTGAATGCCCGCCTCACTGGGGTCCATGCACCAGGCCAAGCCCTAGTCAAGATGATGGCGTTTGCAGATGATTGTGTGGTCAGGGTGTCTAATAATCAAGATGCACGCGCGCTTGAAGCTCTCATCCAGGAGTATTCCTGGGTAAGTAATGCTGCACTGAACGCCTCCAAAGCCGAAATCATCCTCCTTGGTCGGTATCAAACCTGCTGGGCCCCAGCGACCAGTGCCCAGCCAGGCCCAACTGCTCGCACACGTGCTCGCCTTCCCTGCTCACCCCACACCGCATCACTTATGCTCTTCTTTGTGCCACGCCCTACCATAGGGCATGTCCGCCATCTGGGCGTGTGGGTGGAGCAAGGCGGGTATGCCTCATCAGTAATGGAAAGTCATATTCTAGACAACGTGATGAAGCGCATCGCCTCCCTCAGAGCCCACCCTACTTCCCTTACTGGCAGGTTTGTTTTAGTCAACTCTATGCTCCTCTCTAAAGTCTAGTTTGGATCCCACGCCATCATCTTCTCCCCGGGTTTTTTCAAATCTATGTATGCCCTTCTACAAGGGTGGCTATGGTTAGGCCACCCACCGCCAGTGTGGCTTGAGGTCATGTTTGGCCCTCATCGTCATGGTGGCATGGGCCTGCTCGACTTAAGTCCCATGCTGCCAAGATCCTGGGCACCTGGATTGCGGCTGTCACCGCCCCTATGCTCCCCTCCCAACACTGGTCCCGCGCGGCCCTCTCCAACTACTCCCGCGCCTTGGGCCTTAACAATCCATCGAACCCTCACTCATTGAGGAAATATCTTGCTTCCCACCCATTGGCCACAGGTCCTCAGGGTACTAAATCCCACTACAAACGAATCCTCCTCTCCATGTGGAGCGCTGAGTGGAGAATTTGTATTAGTGGACACACAGCCCAGAGAGGCCGCCCCTCTCCTTAATTCACACAGGAGGTACATGGGTTACCCATTCAAAATGGCTTGATCCCCACACAGCCCCATGTCCTATCAAGGGTGGACTACCTGGACATGATGGACATCCCTTATTCCCTTGAGAATTAAAAAACTATTTGGAAATACGCACATTACCCTCTGTTGAAGCTAAAAATCCGTTCCCATGTGTGGCGCTGCCTGAGGCGGGTGTACCATATGGCTGAGCGCTCTAACGCTTTACACTCATCCTGCGTCGTGTGTGGCCAGTATGGAATGCTGTTCCCTCGCCTGAAGAAGTGCCCTACCTCTAAAACGATATGGCGCGAAGTTCAACGTCTGCTTGGCCAGGATCAAACACATCCCTTCAGTCTGTCAAGAGATATGTTTGCTATAGCCTTGGTATCCCCTCTTCCATCCTCCCTCCGTGCTCTTGTGGTCGCAATCGCCATGTGGACTATCCACACGATTGTCTTGGATGCCATCGCAGGCTCCACCCCCACCCTCCCAGAAGCTGTCTACAGTTTCTGGTCCCATTTGGTGGACCACTTTCAAGCGTGGATGTTTGGGTACCTCCCACTGCGTCGCCATCAGCTGGTCTCCTACTGGTTCCCAGTTTGGTTCATCAAATCAGACCCTTTCCTCCACACATGTTCAATTGTGGCTACGGCCCCTTTACACGTTCCCTCCTCCTCCCCATAGTGACGTTCCCGCTGGCAACAAGAGATGGCATCGCTTCTCTGGGGTGCCTTCCCTATTACTAAGTTTTGTTTTCTTTCATGTTTACATTTGGAAGTGTCAATCCCCTGGTCAGCCTTCCCATAATAAGTTAAATTGTATTAAAGTATAAAAGTAGTCATCCACTTTTGGACTTCTTAATTGAGGATCTAGCTGAAGGCATTAAGGCAAAACAGTTTGCTGAAAACCCTAGCCTTCTCCACATGGCAGGAAACTTGTTACTTAAGGGGGAAGCGGATGGGGTCAGGCATTGTCAATTTGTTCAGATTGCCATAATTAACTCAGTGATGAAGCGAACCTTCAGATCTCTCTACAAACAGCAGGGAAGCACACCAGAAAGGATTTCTCAGAGATTTGACCATTAGAGAGCATGTCGCCAACACAAACGTCCAAGGCATCCTCCTCCCTCAAGGACAAGGGATAAATTAAAAAGGATATCTTGATGAGATCCATGGTGAGCTTAAACTTAAAGTCAAGCTTGGTGTGCTCAAGGAGGGCTGTCCTTAGAGAGATCAAACAGGTCAGCATATCTGCATATGCATTCAAGCAGGATAAGTGCAAGCGTCAGGGTTTCAGTTAGTTGTATAGAGGCTAGTCCCACCTTAGAAGAGGGGCCCCACCTTCTAGGGAGTGCCAATGCGCTCTCATCCAGGAAAGGGATGGTAACCGTGACTCCTCTAGGGGAACTTTGCATGCATGTTAGAGTTCACGAGGTTGAAGAAGATGTCAAACCATCACCACCAGCCAACACCCAGAATAATGGGGTGCAGAAGTTTTTAATTGAGAAGAATCTCTCCACAAAGTACCTATCTCCTGCCTTGAAGGGAACAGTTGATTGCATTTGTAACTCAGAAATGGTTTGAGATGCACCACCTTTCACAAACAAACTAACACCCAGGGGTAGATCTAGGGCTTCCACCAGATATTGACAGATGAAGTTTTCAGTAGCGCCAGTGTACACTAAAGTGAGCGCTTGAAAAACTTTCCATGTAGAGGATGTCATGGCTGTAAAATGACATAATTATGGGGATAAATCCAAGGGACAAAGCTTCATATCAGGAATCCAAGAAGATGAAGTTGGCTGGCCTCCATGATCTCAGGTATCCCTTGGATCAACGCTTGGTGGAGGTGAGTTATTCCCAGCTTGGTCCTAGGGATGCTAGAGAAGTTTGGCCTTGCAAAATAACAGGCACATTAAAATGAAACAGCTTTTCACTAAAAAATGGTTCGCTTTGGTTTAGAGGTGAACGGTATCTTGAAACCCATTTGGTTTTTTGAACTTTCTAGCTTGTGTCAGCCGATTTTACAATCAAATATCTGAGTTCTGTCGATTACCAACTACAGTGTCTTGCCCAATGGAAGCATGCGCCTTGGCTTAGACCCACTTCACTCAATTGATTGTTTGCCCAAAATCCCTTAAATTCTTCATGTCAAGACCATTCTTTCCTGTTGGTCAACTTCTCCCTTATAATAAGTCCCTTCACTAAGTACACCATTTTATATTTATATTGTCTAGGACAATCCTGTACATGGACCTCTTTGTGGAGTTCTCTCTCTACATTAGACTCTTAATCTTATCTATAATTACATTATCCGCTCATACACTGTTGAGACGCCCAAGCTCCCTTCAACCTAGGACTCTTATACTTTATCTCTCCGTGCACTGGGTTTCTCCAATTTGGTTACATCCTTTAATGATCACCCACCTCAACTTAGGTTATCATTGCTTAGCACCCTCTGCTGGGCTCTAGTAAATTAAATACTTATGAATAGTTTCCTGGCGTTGGTCTTATGCACCATGCACTACCACGCTGGAAACAGGAGAGTTATAGACACTCTCCTTACATTAGTCAACCAACATCTTATTTTTATGTGCACAAACTTTTCCATTTGGGACTTTCACAAAGTGCAACGGTGGGTGCAAGCAGGTGACCACAGCCATGTTGAGGCGCACCCCTGGTTTTGTATTTTGCTGAGCTTTGGAGCACTCCAGCGTTATTCTTACTATCTCTAACCATAAATTACCTACCCTTCTAGCTCATACCCGTTAGATATGGATGCTTTGCAATTTTTTGAGTTATGATTCCCTGACTTCACCAATTTTAATAGAATTGACACCAAAAAAATCATTATTTCCTCAGAACCACATTCAGACGTTGCAGTCAGGATCACCGCTGAAGGGCCTGTTGGTGTTGGCCTTGGATAACATCATGCAACCCATCATCAAAATAAGGCATAGGGTTATTCTTGGCTCAAAATGCATTTTATAAACGCCGTTATTCTAAATACTACTGAGATTGGTCTCTTTTCTTATGGATTTGAAGAAAATCCCATTCCAGTATATGGAATAAAGCCTGAGAATCCCCTCCTGTCCCCTACCATGATCTGAAGAACTCAGGAGGAGGAAAGAAATTACTTTTAAGATATGAAAATGTTTATGCACCAGCAGAAAATGTGGTGGCATATGTGGCCTCATCAGTAAGAGTGGCCAAATATCCCTCCCCATTGTTAGATTTTGATGGTTGACTCAAAAATAAACCCTTTGAGAAAACCATCAATGCTGATAAATTACTTCCATTGATGGATTCTTTGATCCTCCTGATTCATCTGCATAATCTGATAAATCAGATTCACCTCATAACCGCTCTAATTGCATCTGAGGTGCCCAATTATCGTAACTAATAATAGCTATGATATTATTATACTATGGCTGATTATGGGTACACTTGGGTGCAAAGTGGTCTCATGGCATTAACTAAATTGCACCTCCTAAATTAGTGCATTAATATTAATGCACTAAGGCAGAAGTTGGGTTTGATTAATGAAATTGATAATTAGGCACTTAAACATAGACATCCCAGTTATGGGCGTACTTAGTGCTATTGAGAGGCCTGCTGATGTCCCAAATTGGGGTGTATCATCTTTTATGATCAGATATTTTTATTCCCCATTTATTGTTAAACGTCAAGTTATGATGTAGCTCTAATCGGGAAGATTTTGATGTTGAGTTCAAAACCCAAAGTCATCCCAATTATGAGAGTAAAATTGCCTCCAATCAGGCTGAAACGATTGTTATTTTTGTTAATTCATGGGCCAAATTGACTTGGGGATTTGTTATAAATTATTGCCTTGACTAGTAGTGGATTGGCATAATATGAATAAACTCATCTAATAGATGAGTTTGGTCAGGAGATGCCTGAGAGGTATATAATACTGGTGCCTGGCCAATTAATAAAACATCAATTAATCATCATTTACTAGTTTATTGATCATTAATAACTACTGTCACTTAGTTTATTAATTATTAATCATCTGTCATACATCAAATATTTGTATCTGTCACCATTATATCTATATTAGATAGTTGTGTATTTTTATTCTTCCTGAAGAGATGTACATAGTTGCCTGCTGGAGAAGTAGTCCTGATTATAGAGGAATAATTTCCTGATTTTGTCCAAAGACATAAGGTCTCATATTTGTTGGTGCCAGTAGACTGAAGAATGTTGAGTGTACCAGAGTTACTTGGCTATTATTGAGGCTTATTGGAGAATCTACTTCCCAATTACAAGCAGGAGTTTCATTTGAAAGGTGAGTTTATATCCTCAATTTCATTGTTAAGTTATTTTAGCTTGCACCATTGGCTGAAAACTTAACACTCATTTTATGATATAAGGACATACCATAGGGAAATGGTAGATCCTGAAGAAATGTTTGGTGGTGAAGTGTTGGCATTTTCTGCTTTAAAGAAAGACCATTTGGATTATTTTCTACTGACTGCTACCCTTTCCTCCCCATTAGGGAAATTCTGCACCATTATTTTAGTGAATACTGGAGCCTATGAGAATTTTGTGGAACAAAGCCTAGCCAACTACCTTAAGCTGAGTTATGTACCAGGTGGTATGGACAGAGGCGGGACTTCTTAAGGATTTCCCATGTTGAGAATTCTGGGTTTAGTGGACTATCAATTTGGCAACTATCATTTGTCAGACTGTTTCAAGTAACTAAAAACATTCTTTACCAAATTATATTAGGTGTAGAATGGTGGCGAAATTTTTTATGTCAGGACTAACTTGAAAGAAATACCCTATCACTCACATTTCAAAAATGCTCGCACATTATTTGTTCCTTTGTCTGAGGCTAACTTCCAGGGCGATTTTCCCCACTGGCCCAAAAGACCACAACCTCATTCTCACTCCATTGTTAAAGCCCATACTGGAGGTACCTTTAGCTTCTTGATTGGAGGGTTCAGAATCTTCATTTGATGCGGCTTCAGCTAGAGAAAATTCACTGCCCATTCACAACGATGATTGCATATAAGCTCACTATTGATCTGGTGCGCATATATTTCCCAATTTAACCATTGACTGTAAGGGAGGAAGAAGCTTTAGATGTGTGGGTTAGGGAGCAGTTAGCCAAAGGCGCAATTTTTCATCGTACCTCCCCAGTATGCTCCCCACTTCTCTTTATGGAGTAAGCTGATAGACTTTATGCCCTTGCATAGATTATGGGAACCTAAACAATGTTACTGTACCAGATCTTCATCTCATTTCTTTGGATACTCAGATTGCGCGCTATGTAGAGAAGGAAGAAAGTCTTCTCTAAACTGGACTGCCTCAATGCGTTCAACCAGATCCAGATTAAGAAGGGACAGGAGGTTTAACCGCATTACATACCAGAAAAGGGATTTTCCAGTTTTGGGTTATCCCTTTGGGCTTAAGGATGCTCCTGCTATCTTTCAACGCCGCATTGTGAAGCTTTGGGGGACCTGCTGGGGTATTCGCGGTTGCCTACATGGATGATATTCTGGTGTTTTCCCATGATCATATGTCCCATGCAGTACACCTTTGGCAAGTAGTGGAGATGTTAAGTGCAGCCGCCTTACGCTGAAGATTAGTAAGTGTGAATTTTTTATGTCCCTGGTCACTTTTCTGGGCAACTTCATTTTTGATCAAGGACATATGATAACTCCAGACAAGGAGAAGGAGATTCGTGAGTGGCCCACTGAAACTTCAGTCAAAGAATGGAGAGTTTTTGGGGACGTGTACGTTCCTCAAAAAGTTCACATCTGCTCTTTTGAGGTTGCAGAACCCTTGTATAAGGCCAGTGGTGCAAAAGTGCTTCAGTGGTCCCCTTTTTGGAGGATGCCTTTCAAGCAGTACTGTGTACATTGCTGTCCACTTCCTTTCTTCACCATGTCAACCCCAAAAAAGAGTTTGTTTTTGCTTCAGATGCATCCAACTTTTCCATAGCAGCGGCCCTATTACAAGTAGGCGAAGATGGAATAGAGCACCCACAGGATATTTTTCTAGGAAAATGTCTTTTCCTGAGTTAAATTACACCATTTACGACAAAGAGTTACTAGCAGTGGTGGAGGCGCTGACTTATTGGCGTCACCACTTGCATGGCTCTTCCCAACCTTTCCATGTGCGTACAGATCACTGTGCCCTACCGTCTATTGCGATCCTCATGTCTTACCTCCACGGCAGACCGTTGGCATGAGACCCTTGCCAAGCTTTCATTTTCTTATGAGTTCACCTAGGGCAAAGAAACTGGGTTGGCGGATGCTTTGAACCGGAATTCTGCATTAGCTCCTGATCCAAAGAGGGTAGAGGTTCATAACACCCAGTTGATGATACCGCTGGGTAAGATTGTGTCACAACTTCCCTCTTCCACAGCCAACACGCCAGCACTTTCACCTCTGGAGAATGCAGATGAAAAGAGTATGTTTCTAAAGGTTGTCCTTTCTCAGCCATTATTGACTGAATATACCATATTACTTGCTAAGAGTGCGTTGAATCAGGAGAATTTAACCAGGGGTTATCATGTAAAGGTTGAGATGGTGTGGTTTCTGGGGCGCTTATGTGCTCCTGCTATACCACTTCGCCTGAAAATCATCCAGGACCATCATGACGAAATCACCATTGGTCATACTGGGAAAGCAGAGACCTTGGAGCTAATTTGGCACACCTACTTTTTGAAAGGCTCTCCTGCTCAGGTGGGATGGTGTTGTAAAGAGTTCCTGATCTGCAATCAAATGAAACCAAATTGTCAACCTTTAGCGGGGTTATTGATAACATTTCAAATGCCGAAGGGCCTGGACTTCCCTATTGGTAAATTTCATTGTAAAACAACCTGTTTTGGATGGTTATGATGCCATCATGGTGGTTGACCATTATACGTAGTTCGCCTACTTTACTCCTTGTAGAACAACAACAACCGCGGCTGAGATAGCTAGGCTCCTTGTCACTCATATGTTTACGACTTCATGGGATCCCCCAAGAAATTAATAGTTATTGGGACCCCAGTTTACGTCTGTCTTTTGGGAAGAGTTGTGTAAGACTCTTCAGATTCGCCCTGCTATTCAACTGCCTTTCACCCCCAATCAGATGAGCAGACCAAACGAGAGAATTAGTTCTTGGAACAGTTCCTGTGGTGTTACACTGCAGCGGATCAATCAGATTGGGTTTCTCATCTTCCTATGGCCCAGTTTAGTTATAAAAACACTTTGCATTCTTTGATCAGTTGTTCCCCATTTTTCGCCAATCATGGTTTGAACCCTGCCTTTAACATGGAGCCCAGCTGTGGATCTAAAGTTGAAGCGGATGTGGACTTTGCCAAGCCTATCAAGAATTACCCTAGGGGATTTCAATGAGTTTGGAGGCGGCAATTCAAGTGTATAAGGATAACGTTGATGGTAAGCAATGATTGGGTCTGTTGGGATTTTTGCTCATATTCCCAGTCAGCTAGATTACCAGGAATCGCTAGGTAAAAAGTTCCTAATGTGAGGTGAATTGGAAATCAGTTGACCCTGATTTTGGGGTAGCTATGTTAGGGGGATTTTAGTTTATTTTCCTGGTCGGATATATTGGGGATTGATCCAGATGAATGCTTAAGATCTCATTGGCAGAGTTGCCAACGAAATAGAGGCATCTGATAGTTGATTAACTATCATGTGTACTTATTAGGATGGTCAGGTTTCATCACCAACAAATTGGGAATTAAGGAGTAAGTTGCGAGGCGAGTAATGCTTCCTGTAACTAGCAAATTGATCTGTTGGTTCACGACCTGCCTTAATGGGTAACATGTCCCATTACCTAAGCATGTCGCTTGCCAAATAAGGTTGTTTCAATTGGATCAAGAGGAAAATGTTAGGGACATGTTTTCTGGCTCTTTCCATTTGAGGTCTCAAGGATGTCCAATGACAGAATCCTAGCCAGGATGGGGAAGACCATCGCTGCAAGACTAGGATGAGTTATTTAACAGCAACAGCTGCCCTTTCATCAAGGAGGTGTCAACCAAGGGTTGGGCGCCGAATCCCCCACTATAAAGTCCCCAGAACTCGCTAATAAAAACCATAGTTAAAACCATAGTTTAAACCAGAGTTAGTACAGAGTATACGATGGATATACTAGCTTACTACACTTTATCAGCATTCATTTTTTCTATTCTTTCTCAGGTATATTATTGCCGTGTGCGATAATTGGGAGAGCTTTAAGGAAAAGAATATGATCTGAGAGGAGATCCAGAGAAGAAGCGGAATCAAATCAGGGACCACTGCCAACTGTGTGTCAATCTGGAGAAACTGTCAATGGGAATCTAAGAGAAGATCTAGTTAGATGGTACGAGGGAACAAATCCCTATTTTGAGGCATCACGAGTATTTAATCAGAAATACTGGCTAAATGTTTGACAAGATCTAGGACTTCCATTCAAGTACAGTTAATAGTTTTCATACTATTATTAACCAATTATATCAACTATCTTACAACGTGGACGAGTTGAAAAAAAATTTGAAATTGTGCAAGTAATGAGTTTATAGGGGTTATTGGCTGAAAATTAATCAGATAACTTATATATTTTTACAGGGTCCAGCATACAAAGAAGGGGATCTCATGATGCTTGATTCTTGGAACATCCCTATCAAGCAGCCATTCAAAATTCTGGGTCCAAAGAGGAATTGCCCTTTACCACGTTATTAGAAAGGTGGGCCAAGCCTTATACCAGTTGGATCTTCCCTCTTTGTTTCAGACCATTTCTGTCTTTCATGAGAGCAAATTGACGTTGTTTGAGGGCCCCCACCAGAGACTCCTGAGGCTTATCTTGTGGATGGGGCGCCATAGTGGGAAGTGGATGAAATAATAGCCTCCCGCCATCCTAAAAGAAGGCTTGAGTACCTGTTAACTTGGAAGGGATTTGACGCTGCAGAAAAATCAGTGTACCAGCGTGTGACTGTGTACATGCTCAATACCTGATTAGAGCTTTCCACATACATTCCCCCAAGCCGCTGGATCTCAACCAGTACAGACCATTGCTGCAATGAAGTTGGCCTAAGCCCATAAGACCTTTTTCCTGGCACAAGCCCCTGGAGGGGGATGGAGCCCCAAAAAGAGGAGAGGGTAATGTCATGGCTGGAAAAATACATAATTACGGGGACAAATTTATGGTACAAAAAATTTCATATCAGGAGGCAAGAAGGTGAAGTTGGCTGGCCTCCCTGATCTCATGTATACCCTGGATCAACGCTGGGTGGAGGCGAAGTATGCCCAGGTTGGTCCTAGGGATGCTAGAGAAGTTTGGCCCTGTTTATTAGCAGGGACATTAAATAGAACCAGCTTTTCATTAAATAAAAGTGGTTTGCTTTGGTTTTTAGGTGAAAGGGGTCTCAAAAACTGTTCAGTTCTTGAACTTTCCAGCTCATGTCAGCCGCTTTTACAATCAATTACCCAAGTTTGGTTGATTACCAAATCTAGTGTCTTGCACAATGGAAGCGTGCACCTATTGGTACGCCTCTGCTTAGACCTGCTTCCCTCAATTAAATGTTTGTTCAAAATCCTTTAAATTCTTCATGTTGAGACTAATCTTTCCTATTGGTAAACTTTAACATTATAATAAATCCCTTTAGTAAGTACATCATTTTTTATTTATGTTGTCTTGGGCAATCCTGTGCGCGGACTTCTTCATGGAGTTTTTACTACGTTATCCTTTTAATTTTATCTATAATTACATTATCTGCCCATGCATCGTTGGGACACACAGGTTCTCTTCAACTTAGGACGCCTTTACTTTACCAATCCATGAACCGCGTTGCTTCTATTTGGTTACTTCCTCTAATGATCACCCTCCTCGACTTAGGTTATTATTTCTTAAGCACCCTCTGCTGGGCTTTAGTAACCCTAATTTCTCGACTAGTTTCCTGGCGTTGGACTTGTGCACCATGCACTACCATGCTGGAAACAGGAGAGTTATAGAAACTCTCCTTACAAAGGAGATTTATCCATGAACAAGAATTATGGAGAGGGGGATTTTATTTTCTACAGAGCCAAAGGAGGAGAGGATAACTCTAAGCCCAGAGGGCGGAGTATAAGAGAGAGTATCCCATGAGTATTTAACAGAGTATGATTTCACAATTACAGTGAGTTGCCCAAGGGATTTAGCTTGAGCATGGTAGCTTAATGCTCTATGCTCCGTGGAATGGAGACCTTAACACATGAAACTACACCAATCAGGATTACCAAGCTTTTGGTGGAGTCAGCCAAGAAGAGCTCCTCTTTAATCATCTTTTCAAGGACATTTATCCATTTCTGGATAGGGTCCGTTAAAAAAAGACTTTGGATTAGTTGGGAAGAGTCTTTCACTGGGCCAACTGGTACAAAAGGTTGGACAGGAGGCATAGGTTACAAAACGGCAACTGAGGGCCTGTGGCTAGAGTGATGTGAATGCTCTGTATTAAATGGGTTAAACTTATTGACCCCTCTACTTTTTAAAAAAAAAAGGGGTACTTTGTGGAGTGCAGCGGTGCAGGAACAGTAGTGAGAATTCCCCAAAATGACGGAGGTTTTAATCTCATCTTATCTTGAGCTTACTGCTGCTTCTAAGCGGTAATGGTAGAGTACAGAAGGTAGATATTTTATGGTCAGGTTGTAGGTGTCCATAACAGCTAGTTCCTCACATGGATATGTTACCACAGGATTTGAAACCTGATGGGGCACCACAGAGATTTTAAATTTATTGCGGGGAAGGCCGACCATGGGATGGACACTTCCGAATATGACTCAGATGAGACAAAACTTAGTACCAGGGGAGGCACCCCAGATAAGCGATGCTATCTCTTGTTGCCAGCGGGAACGCCACTTATGGGAAGGGGAGGGAACGTGTGTAGGGGACGTAGCCACTATTGAGCACGTGTGGAGGAAGGGGTCTGATTTGATGAATCAGACTGGGAACCAGGAGGAGACCAGCTGTCGGCGATGTGGTGGGAGATATCCAAACATCCACGCTTGAAAGTGATCCACCAAATGAGACCGGAATCTATGGACAGCTTCAGGGAGGGTGGAATGGATCCAGCGATGGCATCCAAGACAATTGTGTGGATAGTCCACATGGCGATTGCAACCACCAGATCACGGAGAGAGGGTGGGAGGGGGAGGCCATTGATGAGGCAAACATATCTCTTGACAGACTGAAGGGATGTGTTTGATCCTGGCCTAGCAGACGTTGGACTTCGCGCCATATTACTTTAGAGGTGAGGCACTTCTCCAGGTGGTGAAACAGCGTTCCATACTGGCCACACACGACACAGGATGAGTGTAAAGCATTAGAGCGCTCAGCTGTACGATACACCCGCCTCAGGCAGCGCCACACATGGGAGCGGACTTGAGGCTGCAACAGAGGATGGTGTGCGTATTTCCAGATAGTCTTTTGGGTCTCAGTGGAATAAGGGATGTCCATCATGTCCAGGTAGTCCACCCTGGATAGGACTTGGGGTCGAATGGGGATCACGCCATCATGGATGGGTAGCCCCTGTACCTCTTGTGTGAACTGAGGAGAGGGCGGCCTCTTCAGGTTGTATGTCCACTAATACGAATTCTCCACTCTGCGCTTTGCATGGAGAGTAGGATTCGTTTGTAGTGGGTTTTCGTCCCGTGCGGACCTGTGGATGATGTGTGTGATGCGAGGTATTTCATCAGGGAGTGGGGGTTTGATGGATTGTTGAGGCCCAAGGCTCAGGAGAAGTTGGAGCGGGCTGCGTGGGACCTGTGTTGGGATGGGAGTGTAGGGGCGGTGACAGCCACAATCCAGGTGCCCAGGATCTTGGCGGCATGGGCTTTGAAGTCAAGTAGGCCCATGCCACCATGATGATGAGGGCCAAACATGACCTCTAGCCATACTGGTGGAGGGTGGCCTGACCAAAGCCAACCTTGTAGCAAAGCATACAGGGATTTGAAGAAGCTTGGGGAGAAGGGGATGGCGTGGGCTCCGAACCAGACTTTGGATAGGAGCATAGAGTTGGCAAGAACAACCCTGCCAGTGAGGGTAGTAGGGTGGGCTATGAGAGAGGCGATTCGCTTCATCACGTTGTCCAGTATATGGCACTCCATTACTGCTGACGCATATCCACCTGCCTTCAACCACACGCCCAGATGGCGTACCGGTCCTATGGTAGGTTGTGGCACAAGGGGAGCACCAGTGGAGCGGTGTGTTTTGAGTTAGTAAGGCGTGGACGTGGGCGAGCAGATGGGTCGGGTTGGGAACTACTTGCTGGGGCCCAGCAGTTCTGAAACCGACCAAGGAAGATGATTTCGGTTTTGGAGGCGTTCAGTGCCGCGTTGCTTACCCGGGAATATTCCTGGATGAGGGCTTCAAGCGCGCGTGCATCTTTGTTATTAGACACCCCCACCACGCAATTATCTGCAAATGCCATCATCTTGACTGGGGTTTGGCCTGGCACATGGACCCCAGTGAGTTGGGCATTCACATTTCGCAGTAGTGGGTCAAGGCTGAAGTTTTATAAGAGTGGGCTCAGGGGGTCCCCTTGTCGCAGGCCCCTTTGAGGACGGACTACTTCCATTAGGAAACCTGGGCCGCGCACTGCCATTGTGGCAGATTCTGTGAGCAGCATCACCCAGTTAATGAAGCGGGGAGGTAGGCGGAATTGTTGGAGGCAGGCCCTAAGGTATTCCCAGTTTACTCTATCATAGGCCTTTTGTTGGTCCAAGAATACAAGTGCCCCAGAGGCTGTGGACTGACACACATTAGCCACAGAGTGCACGTTATCCCAAATCGACCTTCTGGGGATGAAACTGAATTGTTCTGGGGAGATGGTGGCAGATGCTACAGTCCCTAAATGGTTAGCCATAATTTTTGTTAAAACTTTGGTGTCTGTGTTTGTTAGAGAAATGGGGCGCCAGTTGGCTAAGTCTAGCCTATCCCCTTTCTTGAAGAGTGTGACTGTAAAGACCTCATGTCCTCCTGATAGGAGGCGCATTTCCAACAGGCTTTGGTTCAGTGAGGCTAGCAGCAATGGGAATATATATTTAAAATATTTTTTGTAGAACTCATATGGAATGCCATCTGGGCCTGGGCATTTTCAGTTTGGTGAGCCACGAATGGTAGTCCATAATTTGTTCGGAGTAATTAAATTTATTATTTTTGGGTATCAGAAAATGGTGCGGATATGAGCTCTGTCAAGAAATTCCGCCATTTTGGCTGGCTGAATTGGTTTGGCTCAGTATACCTCAGAGTAATATAGTTGCATTTCGATTGCCACTTTGGCCGGTGTGTCCACAATAGAATTATCTGATCTTCACACCTGTGTGCAGGCCACGCTCTGGCGTGATGCAAAATTTTTTTTGAAGAAGTATGCGGTGCACTTGTCACCTTTTGTGATGCGTATGGCCCTATACTGAACATAAACCCGATGTTTGTGTTGCCTTTCAAGTGCGTTGAGGTGGGCGGCTGCCTCCACCCACTTCTGGCCCCATGCAGGGCTATATCCTGAGGCTGGAATGTTGGACTCCAAGTGGGCCAATTCTGGCAGCGCGCGCGATATAACCGCTGATGTGGCTCGTGAGCGTCTGGATGAGAGATGGTGATAGTGGCGAATGGTATCTTCTTTGAAAGTTGCCCATGTGGAAATGGGGTCCGCACAAAATGGTGCAACAAACAATTTTGCCAAAGTTTCCTCTTCCACCCACATAGAAAATCCTGGTGACGCGAGCTCTGGGGGGGGATTTTGCACCAATGTGGGGCCTTTGCAACTGTGACAGGTAAGTGGTATGTTATTGAGACCAGTCGGTGGTTGGAGAATTCCATTTTCATTGTTTTGAAGTGGGAGATGTGGGGTTGGAATTTCGCCAGCGCTAGAATAAGGTCGATGCAGGTCATGGACCTTAATCGGCCATTGTGGACGTGGGGACGCGTCATGTTTTTGAGAAGTGGGGCATGTCGTGGCAGCGCATCCATTAACCCAAGCGTGGCTTTTAGAACGCATAGTTCTACGTGACCCTGTGGGGCGTGGGGTGAGGGTGGCCACCGGTCTGTTGGTGAGGTTAGCCAACAGTTCATGTTGCCAATTAGGAAAGACTTGGGGGGTAGCAGGAGGGATTTGACCAACGAGAAAAATTCCTGACGTTCTTGTGCACCGTTTGGGGCATAAATGTTGACGATTGTGTGTGCAACATCAGCCCATGAGAAGGTGACAACGAGCACTCGGCCATTTAGGAATGTTTCTGAAGATGTAAATTTGAAAAAATTGTTTTTCTGAATTAGCACCCCACAGTACTTCGACAAAAAGGATAGGGATGGTAGGAGCATTGTTTTCCAAGCTTCCTCAGAACCTCATGGACAGTGGGACTCCTGGATGGCCAGGATATCCACGGGTAAATTGTTTTGTAAAAAACTCAGTTTCCTAGCCTGGGACAGGGAGGCCTTGAGTCCGGTGATATTCAATGTCCCTAGAGTGAAGGTTTCCCCCATTGCACCTTAGGTGTGAGGGGGTGGGCCCCCGGGCCCACCAGCCTCTTCCAGGTCCCCTCAGGCTTTCACAGCAGCGTGGGTATTAGCAGCAACACTATTGGGGTTTTTGTTAATTTTTGTGGAAAGAGTCGCGTTGGCTTTAGCCTTTGCTTTTTGTTTTCCCGACGTTGGCCAAATTTTTTGTGGTGCGGATAAGTTTGGTGCACCATCGAGTGGGGCAAAAAAAAAATTTTCGGTTGGGATAGGTCCCAAGTCAGTTTCAACCGGGGCTTGGGTGCAGCGATTGGGTGAGATTGAATCTCCCATCGGATCCTTGGATTGAGTGGCCCATTTGGCATGGGCCTCCCAATCTGATTGGGTGATGGATTCCCAAGTTGCTTCCACCACGAAGGTCTCCATGTCCTCCTGGCGTTGTGAGTGTGGGATGGTGGTGGTGGCCTTGGCCGCTTCCTTGGCTGTGGTCCTATGGGCCTGCTTGGCCTTCTTCCGCTCCTGCGGGGAGATGGGCTTTACCAATATGTAGCAGCCTTGTGCTCCCCATGGGAAAGCCTCCTTGGTGCTTGAGGTTGGTTCATAGTGTGCCTCTCCGCTGGCCATGGCCGCTGAGGGGTGCTCTTTGAATGTGACGCCCTCTTTGATGGGGCATGCGTGTGCCATATAGCTGAATGCGTCACAGTGGGTACAAATGGGGGGCGTGCTGTCCACAGTTACTCAGAATGGGTGGGTGGTGTGCCCTGCGATGTCAATAAAGGTGGAGTGCAGGATCTGGGTTAGGTCCTTCGCGATCTCCTCAGTTGGGGTCAGAACTGCGATGGCTTTGCCGGTGCACAGGTGTGGCATCAGCATGAAACGTTGCATTTCAAAAGATTGTATTTTGCCATATATGGCGAGACCATCTTTCAGGTGTTGCTCCAAAATATCACGTTTTACTGTAGTAGGCAAAAAGTCAAACGTGAGGAAAATTTGGTTTGATTTTGTCCATCTGGTGCGTTTAGTTTTGATGACCCGTTGCCCTTTGGGGAGGTCAACCACTATGCGCACTGCTGCAGCCTCATCTGCTGCTATTTTGCTTTTGAAACCTAGGTCCAGCCAACCACGCGACATGGAGTGAGGTACAATGTACACCGCGGTTGGGAAAATTGTGTACATCTTCACAAAATTTTTCCCATAGGGCTGTTTTTTGGATGTCCAGATACACACGGACTCCGAATTCCACTGACGAAAGTGGCTGGGAATGTGGCGTGTTGATGTACTGGTTGCATCGTGCTTGCCACGCGAGTATCTCCGGGGAAATTGTGACTGCCAGTTTTTTTAGATTTTTTTCTATTCCGCCGGATTTACTGGGGCGTTTTCAAAAGTTAGAGGCTGTGGGCCTTCCGCCTGCTCCTCTTGCCTTGCTTGCCCAACTGCTCCCAGACATGGGCGCAGACTAATCCCCTCTATGAGAATATCAAACTAGATTTTGTCTTGAATTGAATGGGTTGCAAAAGTGTTTGCAACGAGAAAGAAAAGTTTGGGGCACCACAGAGATAAATTGTCAAGTTCTAAGATCTGAAATTCCGCGGTACAGTTAGGCTTAGCAGAACAGAGGCTGTGGACAGCAGGGATGCAAGGATGTAGCATGTTTTAATTAAGGGGGAGAGTTATCCCATATGCTAAGGGCGGCACCAGTGTTATCAGGGACTTTCAAAGGAAGGATATTTTTCAACTGTTTAAGAGATTCCAACCTTTATGCCTTCTTTTGAAACAGGCGCTTGTAATGTGCCATAGGAGGTATCCTTGAGCAAAATTAAAAAAGGAGTTATATTCCACAAAGGTAGCAGGGGGAAACTCGTGGGGCGTGACAAAAGTTTATAACACTGGGATAGATTCCTGGAGAGATCCATTATTCTCCACAGCGTATAGTAACCATTGGTAAACCCTCTGAAATCTCTCAGAGCAGTATTTGGTAAAAGAGAATATCAGCTAAGTTATTACCTTGAGACTTCCTGTGGGCCCTAAGGCTGGTCACCGTGGTAAAGATTTACTTTATTATATTTTAAATCTTATGAATAGTTGAAGGTTAGGCTGTTAGTGGCAGGTAATGAACACTGTATGAGCGTCTTGATTGAGGGAAGCCGCGCAACACCCTCTGCCACCCTTTGAAAAAGGTAACAACCAAGGCCAGGAGAGATATGACAGTACCATCCCAGTGAATCACTTTAATAGGGGACAGCTCTGAGAGGATTGAGCTAACACTAGCCACCCAACATGAGAAGAAACTCACAAGAAAATCGAGGCTTTTCTAAGATAATGTCAGGGAAACTGGAGCGTAGGAGTTCACAGAAGGAAAAGCGCCTTTCAAAAGGCGTAACAATAAGGCAAAGTGACCCAGTAAGAGAAGCAACGTTCCAGACAATATTAGTTATGTTTCATATATATTTGATGTATAAAATACATATCAAAATGACGCCAACCATCAAGGACATGAGTCCCTAAGAGCTGGTGAAGGTAGCATAAGAACTGAAATGAAATGCAGTGAAATAAGACATGGTAGAGTTGACAAATTAGGTCTCATTGTGAGGGGGTTTTACGCCCAGCTTGGGAGTTAGACCAGAGTGGGAAAAGGACAATAAACATCATTTATGATTTCACCTGAGTTATTCTTTATTAAAATATATAGAAGTAGATAGGAAAACTTGAACAAATTTATAAGATTAATCAATTTTACGGATAATATGTGAAAGCAA